>JAVHNF010056625.1:0-12279 GCA_034783455.1 Micropsitta finschii
AGGGCAGGTTGGGCAGAGCCTTGGGTGGAATGGTTTAGTGTGGAGTGTTCCTGCCCATGGCAGGGGGGTTGGAACTAGATGATCTTAAGGTCCTTTCCAATGCTAGCTATTCTATGATTCTATGATTTTTTTTTCCCTCAAGTATTTCCTTCCCCCTCCAGCCATGATTTCAGCCTTAGACGGTGAAACCCTAATATTTTCAAGCAGCTTTTGGAATTAAACACTTTATTTTGCTCTTAGAGATTTTGGTGCTTTTTCACACTGTTGGGACAATTAGCTTCAGAGGTGGATGAAGTTATCTCTAAAGTCAAGTAACATTAACTTTCTGAAGGTGCTCTGGCGTCCCTGAAGCCAGAAGCAGCCCAGGAGAGTTGGATCATCGGCTTCTGCTAAAGTGAACTTGAAGGACTTTTTTGACCCTTATCTGGAGAGAGAAAAAACAAAGCACAAATTCCAAATTGAGAAAAATATGGTTGAAAAGTGAACTTAAAACTTTGGTTTCCAGTGGTATAAAATGCAAAAAACTTTCTGTAGAATTCTTCTCATAACTGAGAATCCAATTACGTATACCAGTGTGCTTCAGGAATGGTGGTTTTTCTGTATTTATCCTAGTTAAGAGCTAGAGGAGAGAGATACAGTCAGTTCATAACTGCTTGATGCAAATGTGTCTTATGTAAGAGAAAAATAAATGCTACACTCTGTTCTGCCAAGCTGAGTTCTAGGTAACCCAGGAAGACTTCTCAGGAAGCTGAGAGTGTATTTCTTTGTTGCGGGGTATTATGAAAGGGAATCCAAGGGCCTTTGGCTAAAAAATGTAAGCTGACCTACAGTATGCAAGTGCAGGGGGTCAACCATTTGATGTGGGATATATCTTCAGGCCATTCGAGTAGCTTCATAGCTAAGTCTCAAAATGCAACTTCCTGCAGTTGTGACCCATGGACCTTTCAAGTACAGTGGAAGTCTTGATAGATCAATCATGCAGTTTCCAGGACTCTCAAGCATCATTTGCTTCTCAGCTGATTTTCTGGTAGTTGAAACAGGACAATCATCCAACATTTTTCTTGTGAAATAAAGTGTGTTTTATTAAAATCATATTTTGTAAAAATTTAATAAAGCAGCTCAAACTTTTTCAAGGCTAGACAATACTTTGAAAACTGGTTCCAAATCCCTGGCCTCAATATATGAATACTAATTGTATCTTATCTACTGTGGGTTATTGAAATCCCAACCAGTAGGAAAGCTAATCTGACATCTCCATTCACATACACCTTCTTTTGAGCCTCTTTACAATTCAGTCAGTGTTATCAATGATTAAATATCCCAGTGCCTACAGTTTTAACCTTTTTTTTTTTTTTTTCCCTTAACTTTTCTTTTTGGTTGTTACTTTCAGTTAGTGAACAGCTCATTTTTGAGTAAAGACATTGTAAAATTCACTTAAAACGATTGTTTGAAGATTTTATTAAAAAAAAAATAATAAAAAATCTCTATGGACAGACTCTGTCCTTCATTACAACAATAGAAATCCTGATTGTCTTCAGCAGTATCACTCCAAATTTGCAGGAAGGTTAGAATCAAAACTAAAAGATGAAAAATAAATTTGAATGTGTGAGCCATCAACTGAGAACAGCACAGGTGTTTGTTTTCATTGTGAATCATTTTGCTCACAGCTAACGTATAATTACCGAGACCATACTTAGGTAGGTGTGTGCAACCCTTAGTGAGATCAAAGCAGACGGACCCAGGTCATTGAAATTAGAATCAGATCCTATTAGTACAGTAATGGTTAAAACTGTATGTATTTTGTTTGTATTTTCTAGAGCTTGCATTTCATTAGTTTTGTGCAAGTTATTTCTTAATTGAGTAGTTCTTGTCCTATTTCACTGTTTATGTTCAGCTTTAAATACATTTTAAAGTGCAAACCAAAATTACCCAAGCCACTCTCCATTTTATACTCAAATCAGAGATCCAGGCCTAGGACAATATCAAAGTATGTGCTAATATGATTGAAAAAAATACTGCAGTCCTTGGACCTTTGACCAACTGATGTTTCCTTTGCAATGAAAAATGCAACCAGCTATATATTTTCTGTTTATGTGAATTTTCTGGACTTTTTGTGCAACCTTGATTAATTTACTTATTTTCAAGCACCCCTGTTTTTATAACACGACAGCAAAGGCAGGAATTAAGTTGAAGAGAGACCTTTTTGCTGAGACCTTACAAAGGAACAGATACTTGACTCCTGCATAGGAAAGCAAGGTTTTCTGTTTCTTTGTGGTGACTCACTATGTGTCAGATAATAGAATCCTATTAGTGCCGCCACAGGAGTATTAAGAAGATTTTAGTGTTTTAGTGGAGAAAGGGAAAAATGAGGGCAAAGAGAATTTTGCTTAAAGAAAAATCAACTTTTGAGAAATACTAGATGAGGCCTTTGTTTCCTTAATTAAACAGAGAAGATGAAGGCTGGCAAGTAGTTGAATTTGGACACTGTCCACTGTGTGTGTACAGACTGCTTGGAACTTGGAAGGACCCTGTCGCAAGTAATTTGAAATGCGTTAACTCACAGCAGTCCTGCTAATCTATAGGGATTTTGTTTGTTTGTTTGTTTGTTTTTTAGTATTTTCACTTCTTAACCAAAAAGCATCAAAGTCTGGACTTCAGCCCAGTGTTTTAAGAGTTTTTTAAGCTGAAAGAATTTGCTTTATCTTTTATCAGATGCAACACTGCTCTGTTTCCGCAGGACTTCTCTCTTATGTCTGCATGAGACTCGAGTCAGATTTTTGCCTGTATGGGGCTTGCAATGGGTGCACAGTCAATATATTCAGCTGTGGGTATTTTTCTCTCTCTGTTTATAGAAATACTTACTGGTTTTCTTCAAGTCATAACTTCTGGAGTCATGCATTAACATGACAGTCTGAGTTTTCATTTAATGAAAGTAGTAAGTTTTTCACCTTCGTAGCTTCCAAGTGGACATTAACCTCAAAGAATCAGTCATGAAGATGCCACAGGACTACTTGTTTTGTAGATTTTGAGTAGTAAGAAAATTTTGTAGCCTTTGTAACTTTTGATTGGCCTAGGTCAATTAAATATCAAGGCAAGTGGTTCTGTACAAAACAAACTGGTAACCTAGAGCCTTGACTGGTATAGAGTGTTGTGGATCCATGTACCTGTGGCAGTGAGTGAACAAGATCTAAATTTAGGATATTGAGAGCAGGATTTAGATTTGCATTTTGGTATTTGATACACGTACATACTTTTAAACTGCAGTGTACCATATATATTTGCATTTTGCTTGTCTAAGAAGCACACAGGATTCAGCAGCCAGGTCTGAACTCAGAATTCCTACAGTTGGATAGGAGATGAATGCACAGTGCACTTTCTTATCTTTTTATCTTCCTCCCCCTTCATTTGTTACTGTATGTTTTGTTCTTTGTTTAAATATAATGATCACAGCACATATTAGAGGGCCAGGGTGCAGGGAAATGTTTTTAAGCATCCCAGGACAATAAGGAAAAAATAAATTTCTTTTAGAACTAGTAACCATTTACAACAGTTTTGTAAACTGGTGACTTGAAAATGGCTGATCACTGCAAAATATGAAAATTTAGATTGTTCTGCACCCCTCTCCCTCAAAAGGTATAGGAATTTTGCATTTAATTGTGATTTGACATGTTCAAAAGTGTGTGATTCAGATATTAGCTAGAGACATCACTGGAAGCAGATCTGACATGTTTCGTTATAGCTATTGAACTATTGCAAGCATGCTATTACGCTGTAATGAAAGGGGTCTTCTCCTTCTTTTTTCATCTTGCAAATCCAGGAGAGATACCATATGTCATTAGTTCCTGGCACAGATTCTGGGAAAAGGAGTTCTCCAAATGCTACAATATATGTAAGGCCTTTCCCTTGAAAAAGACAAAGGAAATACATTTTTGTCCAGCTGAACCTCAATCTTTTACTAAAGTATATAGTGGTTACAGATCACTTAAAATATAATTTAAATCACAATGCATTTTTCGAAGAATGATCCAGCTTAAGTTCTTGTTGACTCAAGAGGGTAGGATTTGGCCCTATGTGATCTGTGGAAGCAAGTAACACAAATGCTATCCGTTATCTTACAAGTGTAATGCTCCCTACTGAGTGCCTCTAGTTCAGGGATGTCTAGCTGTGGGAAAAACCTGTACAGAATCTGAGACAGAAATTAAGCTCTCTGGATCTGCGGCTCTGCTGGAGCTTCATTCAGTATTGTTCTATGTGGGGAAAAAAAGCTGTGCTTGTGACAGTAACAAGTGAATCATGGTGGTGGTGTACTGGGCATCTGAGACTGGGGTCTGTGTTCCTTTAACCTTGCTGGCATTTCTACACTTGTTCCAGCTTGCCAGGGTAAAGCCTTCAGCAATGTATGTAAAGCAAGCATTAAGTTTTCTGATCTTCTTGAGAAATCATTCAAACACCTGATATTATCAGGTTGATTTGAGATTTATTTAATTGGTAAAGTATGCATGAAATAGATTCAAAGTCCTGTTGTTCAGTACCTAGAACTTAAAAAAAAAAAAAGGCAGATATCATATTGAGGATATGAATTTATTCCTTTTCTGTTCAGTTCTGTGCTGCAAAATTAACTTCTGCAGGAAATACATCCCTTGACTATAATTTCCTTATAATATAACAGCAACTTTCTGTTGATAAGGATCTATGAAATGTTAATCTCTATTCAAGATTTCAGATGAAAGTGCCTTTCAAGACTTTTGGCACCTTCTCTCACCTCCAGATGCCACCAAAATACCTACCTACCTAGCTAGAGAATGAGTAACATCTGCAAATGCATCAGGTAGATTCAGCTGAGTAGGGATGCCTCCTGAAAAAACATCACATTGTTTCAGCCAGTCAAAACCTAGTCAATCCAGATGGAACTTTGAAAGGTAACATAAAAAACCTGCATTGAAATCATAACAGATAATGAGATAAAAAGAGATGATTTTGTGGCCATAGCCAATGAAATTTTATGTTGAGCTTGCCAGAAATGCTATTTTTATTGCTGATGGGCAGCAGTTTCAGAAATGGGCAAATGCTGAATTCTTAATGCATGCTCTCTATTAGAATTAAAAATCATGACTTTTGTAGATTCACAGCCTTTTAGGTTTTTGCTTTTTAGATTTTGTTTGCGGTTTTCTTTTTTTTTTTTTGGGTGGGGGGTGGCAGGGAGAAGGTGGGGGTTGGTTTTGTTGGTATTTTTGTTTGTTTGTTTGTTTTTTACCTAGAAGTAAAGCATTTATAGGGAGCAGCAGGATACTGAGTGCTCTCTATGAATCTGTTTGCGAGTCTTTTTAGAATCAATAGTAGAGTTCCCATTAATGTCAGTGGATTTTGGATCAGGCCCTTGATATAAAACCAGCCCAAAATCCAGAAGAAAAGACCATCTTTCCTGATATTGCCTTCTGTGCGTATGGCCAATAGTGGATTCTTAGGGAAGCCGCATTCTGGAAGGTAAGACTTTAAAGAATTCCTGAGATGCAGGTTGCTACTGATCCAGCACATCATTAATACTTGATAGGCCTTTCTTCACATTAATTTGTTTAATCACTGTTGGAGTCAACTTATGTTTTAGCTTCAAGAGCATACTGTAGCACTGCCTTGCACAGCTGAGTCCTGCATATTGATATATTTTACATAACAGCCTGATTTACAGAGGTCTGTATGGGTTCCAAAATCATATGAAAAGGTAAGGGCAGTTCACAGGCCACATGCAGAAATGTAGATGGAATTAATTCAAGATGAATAAACACAGAAATAATGGTGAGTTTCTCATGGTCAGGATCAACAATCACCATCTAAAAGAATATTAAGGAGTGATTTAAAGTATTTGCAAGTCAAAGACAGAATTCATTATTTGGCAGTGGTAGCCCAGGATGGGTTAAGGACCACAGTGTTCATTCTCATCTTTCTTTGGGGATTGGCTACTTTGAATGTTAGGTTTTTTAGTTTTTGATTTTAAAAAAAATAAATTGTTTGTTTGTTTGCTTTTTAAGAGAAAGAAGAAAAAGAAAGAAGGTAAAATAGAGGCAGTCATTTCATTCTTTATAGCTACACTTTTGGTTAACAATGTGTCATTTAGGTGTCAATTTTCAGATACTCATTTTCAGAAACATTGAAAAATTCAGCACTGTGGTACTATATCATGGGGATTTGTTTGACTTGTGTTAGAATAAGAGGGAGTGCCTCTATTTGTATTAGCTGGAGGAGGATTGTGAACTATTATCTTACTTTGTTATCTGAGCTAGGAGTGTACAAGGAAGTTTCTTCTACTAATGGTTGAGCCGCTCTTCAGATAAAGCCTTCCACAGGATCCCTGTAGCCCTAATTAATCAGCTGTTAAAACAGTAGTTGATAGGCAGGCTTGCTTTAAGTTCAAATTGCCTGCAATCAGAGATAACAGGTGAGTCCCATTTGGCAGCAAGATATAAAAGAAGAAGAGTGATCTGTTATCAAAATGAATATGGCACTCAAAAATTGAAGTTTGCAGAAGGAGCCAATAAAACAGAGCATCTTTTTTACTTTCAGTAATCAAAATACCTTCACTTTGGTGACTATTTTAGACAGGTCTGAATTCATTTTGTAAATCTTTGTACTAAGAGCATGAATTTAGGCTTCTTGAGAACACTTGTTACCACAGTAAAATCATTGGCAGGTAACATTAACAATGTGCTATAGCACCTGCTGCTCCCACAGGACAGGTTTGTGGCTAGCACACCCAGCCAGCATGTGGTGGGCTGTAGGTTAAATGGCTGTGTTTCAAGTCAGGAATTAAACATGTGTTTCTCTTTTTGTGCCATTACCCTAAATCTCAGGCTATAGAGTAAATTCTTTCTTTACTCAGTTCATATTTAATAAATTATGCAGAATAGTACAGCACCAGTGGTGTGGGGGGAATATTATATCCCAGTAGGTGGGTCACTTACCTGGGTGCTATGGCAGGCTTAGGCTTGCTGTCATCTCTTCTTGGTTTAGAACCACAAAGAATGGCCTTTTCTTTCCTCACAATCAGCATTAGAAGTCAGAGAAATGAGAGGGATAATGGCAGACTTTTTGGGCAGTAGGTACCTGTTTTATTTTAAAACATTATTTCATTCTTGGCTTATTTGTATCACACCAACCAACAGAGGCATCTCTTGGGACACTACTAGTTGTTGCACAAATAGTGATAAAAACTGTCAGTCTAGTTCAATTTACATGTTAAATTCTGTGGATGTAGAAGAGAGTACTTGCTTCAGAGAGGCATGCAGAGGGCCTAAAAGAAACAGATTTATCTGTAAACAACCAAACGTCTTTCATGGTTTTTAGCCTGGGCATTGTTTCGTATAACCATGTTCGCAAATGGAACAGAACTCCCTCTAAAACATAGATACAATTTTTTATTTTGGCCTTTCTCTGTGCAGGTGAATATTTGTCTGTTGACACCATTGTGTAGTTTCAAGACTGAAGCTTATCAGTGCTTCAGGAATGAAATTACCATTGGCTTCATATAGATGAAAGCAAGTTAATCACTGGTCATGTAATAGTCACAAGCAGGGCAGCAGCATGGCCAGTAGCTTTTTCCTGAGATCAAAACCCTAGTATTTTTTAAAAATGTGCTACAGACCTCAGTAGGTCTCATAATTCTCACTGGATGTCTCTAACTATAATCAGTGTGTGTACATTTACTTTTTCTCCCTAGGGTGCCTTTGTCATTGGGACAGTTCTGTTTTCCACATTCACCATAGACACACATTGTCTTTCTTTTGCTTTCCATATTCTGTCTTACATCATGCTCCCTCTATTTCTTGGTCCTTATCTCTGCTAGAAACTACATCTTACTTATACTTTAGTACTTGTTATTGGTTTGCATTTCTGAGGGGCCTGTTCAGATGTCCTTGTTATCTGGAGGCATGTTTCTCTAGGATAATACTTCTTTCCCCTGTAAGTCTTGTAAGCTCTGAAGACATAGGCTGCTCTTAAACCACTGACAGTTTAGTTTAACCCCAGCTGACAACTAAGCCCCACACAATTGCTAGCTCACTCACAGCCAGTGGGATGGTAAAGAGAATGGGAAGAGTAAAAATGAGAAAACTCATGGGTTAAGGTAGACAGTTTAATAGGTAAAGCAAAAGCCATGCACACAAGCAAAGAAAGCCAAGGAAAGAATTTACCACTTCCCATGGAAAGGCAGGTGTTTAGTCATCTCCAGGAAAGCAGGGCTCCATCATGTGGAATGGTTACTTGGGAAGACAAATGGCATAACTCTAAACATAGAACCATAGAATCAGCTAGGTTGGAAAAGGCCTTTAAGATCAAGTCTGCTTTAGTTTACCTTTTAATTTTTTTTAATAATATTTAAACTGGGGAAATGGGAGCTTTTGTTCTCTGTGTACCCAGAGCTGCAGAAACCCCTCCTGCCCAGGCCTGAGAATCCAGGAATGCCAGAAGGCAGATGTTACACCAAGGGGAAGAGGACAGGATTCTTTTAACGCATCACCCCAGGTCCCATCTGATATGAAAGGGCCATCCTAGCATGATTAGCTGTTGTTTGAAATAATACCTCCCAATCAAGAGATGTGCATGCAGAGGTCCAGAATAAGTTTTCCACTTGTACTGAGGAAATATAAAATATGAGCACCTGAGAATTATATGATTTTTCCTCTGAGTGGTTTAAAAGCTGTGGATGTTACATGCATGAGTACCTTGTTCCTCACTCTTTGCAACCCTTTTCAGATTTTCAAATGTGGCCCTTGAAATCATGTAGGTTAAGGAAAAAGTGTCATATTTCATAACAAATTTGAAACATCTTACCCAGTCTGTCAACTCAAGCTGGAGTGAGCTGGAGAGGAGACAGGGAGCTGTGTTGTGCTGGCTACCCTCTCTCCTTCGGGGAAAAGAGAAGATAGCAAACCTGGGTGCTCCATGACTGCCTGGGTTAAAATGAAATATTAGAATTTTTTTCAATATTTGCTGAGACTACAACTAACAGAACAAAGCAAACAAACAAACAAACAAAACACCAAAAACAAAACCCAAGAAACTCATAAAAAAGGGTCTCAAGGGAATGGGAAAAAGTGTGAGAGAAGGTGTCTGAAACCTGCATTCATGTCTGTTCTACATCAACCTATGAATGAGACAGATTCTAGTTTTCTTCCAATATCCAATATTCCCTCAATCAAAGGGAAAGTCTGAATACAAATATTATTGACTAGGATGTAGGAGACCACATCCTAATCTCTGACTGAACAGAAGCAAGCTGAACCAATGCATAGTCAATGCAGGATATGAATGTCTTTAAACACAAAGAGATCACCTTTGCGGAAGAAAATCCCTGACCTATTGGAAGCTCAGGGAGTGTGAGCTATCTCTTTAGCATCTGCTTCCTCCTTTACCAGCCATCACTGGAGACAGACTATTGGATTTGGGGTATCTATGGTCTCACACAGTGTGTTCTTAGAAGGTCGGAGTTGGATTGCAAGCTTCATCTTGGATCTGAGAAAAATGTCTTTTAAAAAATTTAAGAAATTTAATTGGTAAACCTTGCCTAGTCATAAAAAAAAAAAAAAAAAAATTAAAAAAATCCTATTTCATCCAGCCTGTGTTTTGCAATTAAAAAAAAAAAAAAAAAAAAGTGCTTTATGAAAAACTCGTGACCAGATATAATGTCCACATTTTTGTCAGCTGGGGGAGCTCAGGGGTATCCTTAAGGGGGACTGTCCTGGACTTTTCTCAACCCTGTTGAATTCTTACTTTCATGCTTAGCTATAGCACCTTCTTTTCACAGTCAGGGCAGCCTAGGGGAAAGGAGAGTAAGGAAAAGTGGAGACCACTGGGTTTTCTGCCTGAACTACACCTTGTGTAAGATCATTGAAGGCAGCTGTGCTAGCAGCAAGTGACCCCAACAGCACTGAAAATAGCACCTGGGAAGTGGTAGCCATGACAGGGTGCCTGCCATATACCCCTGGCCAATTGAATTCCTCAGAATCCAGCACTTTCTGGAGCAGTCTCCAAAAGACCACAAGCTGAATGCAGGGAGCAAAGACCTGGCTGACTGCTACTCAAGTTTCTCTATGAAATATTTTGTGGATCTTATGATAATCATACAAAAAAATGGTTGGGCTGATACCCAGAAATATTTTCTTCCCAACATTTTTATTGCTGAGGAAGGTAGGCATTACCAGACCTAGCATCTGCCTGGCTCCTCTGGTGCTGTATACTGCCTTGAACAGCCACCAGCTCAGAGGGTGATGTGCCAGTGTCAGGAAACCTGCACCACAGAAATGCTTTTATGTGCCAAAGTACAGTTTGTTGCTGATATATAAGATTACTTTTATACATACATTTTGTCCACAGCTGAAGTAAAACAGCTGGAAACCAAATCTGTTAAGTAAGGTTACCAGGTAAAACATTTGTATTTCGTCTTTATAACTATAGAAGCAATGGGAAGTGAATGAGCTACAGTGTGAGGCATTTTACTTCTGTTGCATGCAAGAAATCAAAAGTTCAGGTGCTGTGAAGGATCATAATGGGATTAGGAAGAGAGAACAGCCCTCTACTGTGGTCCTCCGTAATCAGAGAAAGATGACTGGCATATACGACCAGCACAATTTATCATTAGGCTGCATCTTCAAATGTCAAACTTATTTACTGAACTTAGTTCTATGTTATCATTTACAAGAAATGCAGAAAAGTAATATGCTTCATACAGATTAATCCTTGTAATTCTACACTGCTTACTCACAGAGATAACTCCCACTCACTTTGTCTTCTTATTATCTAAACAGACATGCCTTTCCTTAAGTCATCAACATAGGTCATCACACAAATGCCCTTGTGGAATATTCATTAATCAAACAACTAATTTGAAATGGATCTTCAAAGCATTATTCATTCCTCATCATTCTTCATACATCAATTTAAATGCTTTATGTGTATAATGATTAGGCTGATGTTTAATTAATTGTGAAAATGTGAATTAAAGCTAAATTACAGGACAAATTATTCCACAGCACACAAAAAAACCCTTAATTCTCTACTGTTAAGTTTTGAAATCTCAGCAAGTTTCCATAAACACCTCTGTCAGCTTTGTACTGTGAGATTATAGCATGTCAGTTGGCTCTACTTTTTAATCAAGGTTATAGTATCAGTGCCACTAATTTACTTCTTCCAGTGCCAGAATAAACAAAAGTTAATGTAAATACACAACATATTTGTAATTAAGAATAAATAGGATACTTATTGAGAGGCAACTGGGAGGGCCCAAGACAGAGGGGGATACACTAGAGACGTCCTACTTCAGCTTGAGAATTTATCTAATCTCATAAAGCCCTTGGATCTAATAATTAATTTTGTTAAATTAATCATTACCAAAGATCACCAAAGACAATCCACCCCCTATGGAATAAAAACCATGTATACATTATATAACATACATGTCACAGATGAGGCAAATCAGTTGGTTTTATGACAGAGTAGAGTCCAAATTGCAGCATGTTAGCTACATATGCCCTATTTACAAACCAGTGACTGTACGTTTCAACTGGACGAACCATTTATGTTCCTTCGTAGGTTTTCATACATTGTTACTCTTGCAGAATGGCTACTGCTTCTAAATGCCAAGAGGGCATTTCGTAAATGGATGGCTGATCTCTGCAGCCCAAAGTACTTTGGTATGCCTTCTGATGGAAAGTAAGAAAACAGCAAGCTTATTTGCAGAAAGAACATTCTAATTTTACACATGGAAAAGAGTCAAATACTTTTATATAACAAGAATTAGAACAACTTAAAAATTTCTATTTCAGTAAAAAATACAAAAATATGTCTATAAATACAGCCAAAGAGTCTATATATGATCAAAAAGGTCCATAGCATGATGCATGATTAAAAAACAGTTCTGGTAGGTAAGGATCACAACTAATTTTTATTGCTAAAGTAGGTATAATTTTGAAACAAATGTATTTTCAGCTGTTTACTTAATGAAAGTATGACAAAGAAAGGCCACTCGGATTAAACATTTTTCTTCTGCTCACAAAATTAGTATGACGAAAGACGTGCAAAAAGCATGTTAAATTCAACCAATATCAGAACAGGGAATGCCTTTTACAGGACAGAGTGACAGCAATTCGTCCCAGTATGGCAGGGCAGTAAGCACAGACATTTGTTAGCACTGTCCTGAGACTTACTTGCATGCAGTTCATGTAAACTCTAGCAAAAAGATCTAAACCCACATCCTTTAGGCTTGTGCATATACAATATTGCACCAAAGTA
>JAVHNF010056632.1:6593-30569 GCA_034783455.1 Micropsitta finschii
GTTTTTGAGTCCCTCTTGGAAGCTTTCTAGAATCTTAAACCCCAGTTTAGTATCATCAGCGAACTTGCTGTTCAGTCAGTGTAATGAGCATGTAAAGATAACACAGTGAGTATATATTGGGAGTTTACCTTCCACTGGAAGGGGAAAAGACCTATCAAAATCAGTGCTAGTCTGAGCAGTTCAGATCTACAACTGTGTCTCATCTTTGCTAAACCCATAGACCTTTCCCAAAAACCTAAGTGTGTAGCTCAAAGTGGGTAAGTTGAAGGTTTATTCTGTGGCCAGTACAAGAGTATTCTTAAGAAAGCCTGACATAAAAAGTGAGAATATTCAGAGTTAAGCATTGCTCCCTCTTTAAGTAAATACCAAGGGAAATGGTTTTCAGATAGCAGGCCCTGCTTCTCAGTGCTTAAATTCTGTGATCATAGATCACAGTCACTCTTTGAAAATCCTAACTACTATTGAATTGTGTCAGCGTTCATAGGCAGGTTTCTACCTTAAGGTCTTAGTAGACCTAATGAAGATGTTAACCTTGCTAAGTACTTCTTGCCTTTCACCAATGTGAGGTGATAGCTATCAAACCATAAACAGCCACCCAAGAAGGATTTAGCCAGAGGGTGAGGAGACAAGGTTCTGCTGGGAGCAAGTTGCTGGCGACTGTTGCAAAGTGGCAGCACAGCTGCTTAGTTCCCTAGCACGGGAGGCAGTCACAGCGGTGTCTGGAGGGGAAGAGTGACAGTTCACTGCTCTGGGCATTCTTTCTCCTGCTCTGTGCATGCCAGCCCCCTCCCATGCTTAGATTCATTTTAGTGATGATTCTCCCAGTAGTTCCGTAGCTGTTGATCCTAGAAAGTCTTCCCCTTACTCCCATCGTTCACTTCCCAGCTGGAGAACTGTAGTTCTGTAGAAGAACTTTCAGAGCCTCTCAGCTTTGCCATATCTGTGTTCCTGTTAAATCTACGTATATTCTACCACTGATCTTACTAGAGCAGAGCAAGGATTTGAAAACATCCCACAAACTTAAAATCTGCTTTTTAAATTACTGATTGTAGAAATGCAGCAGAAAAGTCAGTGATAATTTTGTGAATCCCTTATTATGGTAGGGGCTGGCATGAGGCTTATATAACAAGACTTATTCAAACAAATACGAAAGAAGATTCATTAAAGCCTAGGCAAAACTGGGGCGTTTGAGATATTTCAAATAAAGACCAGAAAGGTTATTACTAGTACTAAGATTATTATCAGTATTAAACTGTGGGGGGGGTTGAGATTATTTATGTTTTTTTCCTGACTTAGTGCTGCACATGATATTTTAAACTTAAGATCTATGTTTAGGCAGATCTGAAACAGAAATTATTATAGTTAATGTAGAGGGTGCCCCATGTCCTTTATTCTGATACTTTTGAACCCCTCATTTGATCATGTAAGAGCGAGGTTTCTGCTTCAATCACAGTTATTTGAGTGGTTTCAATTGGTCCTTCTTTTTAAGGGAGCCTTTTGTTCTGTGGCAGCACCCTACTGAGCACAGTGACTTTGCTTTTAGCACAGCATGGGATTTCAGAAAGACTTTTGAAGTTAGCCTTGAAAAAGGTTACAACCTGCCCAGATCACTCCTGGCCACTGGCTGTCAATCTGGGTTTTTCTCTGCCAGTCCACTCCTGGTTTTGTTCAGATCCACAATTCATGGTTGATGGCAGTGGGAGTGAGTTGTTCCCATATCTATTCTTCCTGGGTTTATTGGCTTTTTTTATTATTATTTTGGGTGCATAAATGTTTTAATTACCCCTTTCCGTCATCAGCTCTTCAATAATCAAAGAAAACAAAGGCTTTGCAGAGGCCATTCTCTCACTTCTTAACAGTGGTATAGCAAGTCGTGAATTTTTAAAATATGTTGTTTAGTTGAAGAAGTAATACAACTTCCAGGTAAAGATAAACTCATGACATACATTTTATTCCTTGCTGTTTAGCTTCTGACTGAAAATAACTATAATGGATGTTTTCATTTTTACTAGCTTCATGCCAGAGCCAAACCTTCCTCCATTGATTCTGTACGATACAAAATCTTTGCCAGCTAATATGAACCATCAGCAAGTCGTAAATATTGATTGGATTCATGAGAGACTTCCTGACCTCCCCAGTGTGAAGAGAGCAAAGCTTGTTGAACAGTATGGGATTCTTCCTGAACACAGCTTCACCTTATTGGTAGGTCTATTGATCAAGTGCTAAAAGAAGCCTAGAAACTTCAAAAGTTGCATGGTTTTTGAAAAGATTAACAAATGTCATATAAACCATCAGTCAGCTCTTGTGGATGCTTTTATTTGGAGATACACTGTGTGTGATTTGTATCTTGAGGCTATATATATGTATGGTGGGGAAACTAAACCATACACGGTGCACCTAGAAGTGTTTCTCATGCAAGGTTCAGTCAAATAACTATTATTTAATATTGATCTTGTCTGTCTGCACATGGATGCACCCGTGACTGACTACAGCAAACATACAACTTCCTGCTGAAAAACCCTTGTCTGCAGGTGCCTGCTTCTCTTGTCTTTGGGTGTGGAGCAAAGCTGGGCACCTTGTCAGTATTTAACAGATTGGTAGATGTGTTTTCCTGACTGCAGAAGCGCAAACCCCAATGTTTCAGTCTTTCAGCTTCATGTGCCTGTTGATCTGGCTTACACATTGTTTTGAAAAAACACAGACTTATCCTTAGATAAATACACCGAGTGGCTGTACATCAACTTCAACCTCACAGTGCAGTTTACTGGGGATAGGTTCAGAAAAGGGGATGAAGAAAGCAAAGGATGTGGCAAATACAGATTTAAATAAGGAAGTGACAGCAAAATGTCATAACTTCCAAAATTATTCTAAAGGACTTTCAACTTCTTAAATACAAACTGGCTCATCTCTCTTTGCTAGTGGTAATTCTTGTGGAGAGTTTAGCATATTCACCCAAGATTAGACATTTCGTATAGCCAGCTAAGCTAGAACAGTGTACTGCTTTGGTTACCTCTGAGGAGTGGTTGCAGGAGAAGGACTTCTGTAGAGTAAGATTCAGAGTGGAACTGTAAGTACTTTTAAATTGCCCTCTGGAGGAGTTCCTTTCCTTTGACTGTAAATGTGGGGAGAGCAGTGCACATAACTACATAATATCCTTCCTTTGTGTGTCTGTTATTTAATACACTTGTACAGAAGCTGATTCTACAGAAAAAAAAATGATTCTTTCTTCTGAAGAAAGCTGTTAGGAAAACTGCTTCTGTGGTTGTGTGCTATTTTAGTGAGTTGCAGATATTTCAGTGTTTGGTGGACAGGTGAGTCAGAAGTCTCTTAAAGTTGTGGGGCTGCAGAGATAGCATTGAGAGGTGTCAGTAGTTCTTACCATTCTATTTCAAAATGTGGTTTTGCAGCCAGTGCTCCTGTCCATGCATGTGGTGTTTTTTCACACTGACATATTTCTCACACATTAAAATGAACAGAGCTCTGAAGGGTAGATGAGTCCTGAACCTTTTTTTCTGACTTCTTTTCCTTCTTCTCCCCCTCTGTGGTGGATTGACCCTGGCCAGCTGCTAAGCATCACAGTTGCTTGCTCATCTCCCTGCTGGTAGGATGGGGAAGAGAATAGGAAGAGCAAAAGGAAGAAGACTTGTAGTTTGAGATGAAGACACTTAAATAAATGAAGGAAAGAAGAAGGGAAGAACCTGAAAGTGATGTGAATGCCATCCCTCACCGCCTTCCACAAGTAGAGTGATGCACAATCAGTCTCCTACTCGTGACAGTGACTACTTCCCCCAAAATCCCCTTCCTTTAGTTTTCCTGGTTGAGCAGAGTGTTATATGGCATGGAATAAACCCTTGGTCAGTTTGAGTTAGCTGTTGAGGTTGTGTCACCACCCTGCTTTGTGCCCACCTGCAGCCTACTCACTGTGGTGCAGTGGGAGAAAAAGCAAGTACTGCTCAGCAGCAGCCAAAGCACCAGTGTGTTGTCAGCACTGCTTTAATCACAAATCCAAAACACAGCACCCTTTTCAGAAAATAAACTCCATCCCAGCCAGACCCAGTACACCTACTCCTTTCACTTGGCATCAATACACTTCTTGGCCCATTTCAATTTTGCTAGTATTGATGACTTCTGCTGCATCAGAAGTATATTATTGGCCTTATCAACTGCCCTTTCTTTCCAGCTGTCTGAAATCCACTATTGCCTTTGCTTTTTCCTTTTAGCTTCTCTTTTTCCCTTTTTGCAACATGTAAGACAATTCGCGAGCTCCAAGCTGAAATTTGGGATTCAGCTTGTAGTAGTATAATGCATCCATTTGAATGCATGAAGTGAACACATTCTTTATTGTGGGTCTTCTTTTATTGTGCATTAGAATGTCAGCATGTATACTTTCCTTAAAAGTTGCTTGCTTGTTCACTGGGAGACTACTTAACCTTAATTCATCTGAAAACGGTATGTCTGTGGCTGTGTTAAGCTTACATCAGAAGTTGCAGGAGATTGCTGATAGGGCCAGATGCACAAATGTAATGAGTTTTGTTTCAGGTTAGAGCGCCCAGGAGTGCTCATTAAATGAATGGCAGTGATAGAGGGACAACTCTTAAAATATAAAATCTCTGTGCTGTGCCAACTTGTTAGAGAAAGGATTACACGTCAAAGTTGTAATGAAACAATACCATACTTCAGCATGCAGGTTAGTTTCTGAGCTTGCTTCATGAGATCTATTCTCATACAGTAGCTGCCTATTGGTACTGCAGTACTGAGAATCTGATACCTCCTGTTTTGCAGTACAGAATGTACTGAAATGGGAGAGGGGAGCATTACGTATTCATACCTTCATGGCTGAAACTTCTTAAGTGTACACTGCTATTTTTTTGACAGTTTTATATAAATTGTGAAAATAAATGAAGCTTCTGAGTCTGATTTCTTATTTGTAAAGAAACAATTCTTTGAGCCATGCAGTCTACAGAGTATTTGAGTACTCGATTTCTGCATGCAATTCCTACTTTGCTGTGTAAACTGGTAGGCTGGCAAATACTTCAGTCAAGAAAGATCTTGGACAACTTTGCCAGTGATGATATTATAATATTTTTGTCTTGCTTCCTATTGAGTCAAAAAGTGAGATGCATTGGCATAGACATGAATATCTGTTTTGTTTTCAAAAAGCATGCTGAGGTCTGGGGAGGTCCAACCAAAAAGTAGATCAATTGTCACAGTAAAGCATTGGAAAAAACCAGTCTGATTTGAATCTGAATTCCTTTCTCATCTGAATTCCAGACCTTCCAATGCATTTACTGTTCCTCTGCTTACTTAGAAAGTGGCCATTCCACTTGGGCTTTGGCTTCCTGCTGTGGTGGAACAGTTATGTTGGTGAATCCTCTGAACAGTCAAAAGTGGAATGCTGTAGAAGCTGGTTTTGACCATTTTGTTTATGACATGCTGTCCTTGTGCATGTTGACGTGCAGGTGAATTTAAGCTTATTTTTAGAATTTAAAGAACTTACAAGAACCTGTAGGAAAACGTTTGAACTTTGATTTCTCCGCTTGTCTGCTTTATTAGGCTAGATTTTCTGGGCTCTTTTCCCCAACAATCTCTCACATTTTTGGAGCAGTTGTTATCTCACAGTTGGTTATTGTGGGAACCGTGATGGATGGTGAAAATGGGAATAAGAAAGCAGAAAATGACATTTTGTTTGTGAACACTGATGCAGTTTTCTTCTTCAGTTCTTTGGGAAACATTATTGGTGTTTTAAAGCATAAGCTTGCATTGCAGATCCAGCGCCCCTAAAAATTGTACCTGTGGCATTCTGTAAGATTATGTATTGCTTTAAACTTGTTTAAAAAACATCTGAAATCACTCCTCCAGCAGTTTTTTGACATTTCAGGACTATTAAATGATCATTTTAAAACATGTCTAAAAAAGAGATTTGCATCTGGTTGAAATATTGGTATGTCAGGTTTCATGCCTGTGAGACTCTAATTGAGAAAGTTACAGCCTATTTGGTGTGTAATGAGAGCACCAAGTGGGCCTGGGTCACAAACACAGAGCTGCAATTCAAGATTTCTGATTTTCCTGCTCTGAAGATTAAAATACAGTATTCAGAACTAGGGAGAACAGTCAAGTTTAGTGTTCCTGTAAACCAGCATGTTGGAGCACGCCGTGGTTTACAGTTTGGATCTGTCAAAAGGCATAGGGGGGTGTGTGTGTTGGTGGTTGGAGTCAATTTGGCATGAAGGAAGCTGACCAAAATGCAGAACAAACTAAAATCAAGTTCGAGTAGTGCAGTGTGTAGAAATGGAAGATAATGAAGTAATGGCTGTGGTTTTTTCTACTATGACAAGAAAATAAGAAAAATGTTTTCATTCCTGTCAGTCATTTTGGTGTTTTGATATTCTGCCTCACTCATTTCAGCCAAGCACTGGGTTTTTCTACTCTTTGGCTACAGAGAATGGCAGTCCCTTAAAAAACCTAAAAGGCAAAGGAATTTTGAGGTGTATGTTTTTATGTACCCAAGTAGTGAGTATGGGGTTCAGTACCTGGTAGCATGCGTAAGTCTGAGTATTTCTGGGCTTTTTTGCTCTTGCTGCCTGGAAATCATGTGATTAAAATGTTAGTGCTGAGTATGTTGACACTGACTTGGAAAGGTCTTGCAGCAGGGTCAGAGCCATAGCTCCAGCCAGGCTGTTGGTAATCCAGAGATCTTCATGTGCCCACTGCTAGAGATAGGCTCGCTAGCCTACACATGATGGAAGAAGCGTGGACATGCTGTGTCAGAGTTGCGTAGCCTGCATTCAGCCATGTGGCAGCTGCAGACATTGTTTTTGTGTGCATTTCAATGTTGTAGCTAGACCTACTCTGTGTGGAGTGTTTATAAAACCTTCTGCAGCACATGTAAAGAAACCAGCATTTATATTTGCTCATTTTCCTACATAAATTAGACAGGTGGTTTTGTGGAAGTGAACCCACTGTTTAAATAATCATTGTGTGTTTGTGCTATTGAATCCTGAGGTGAATTAGAGTACAGCACTTAGGAATGCATCATTTTAGCTATTCCACTTAACACACACACACGAGACAGTTTTTAATCAAGTTTAGTGTACTTTGGTACAGTATCTGGCTTTTTTTGAGCCAGGTTTGTTGCTCTAGCCTATTTAGCCTTAATTTCACAATCAAATTTCACATAATTTGATTACCAAGTAACTGATAGTTGAATTTATAAGAACACTGGAAAAAGAAGGGAATTGTGTCTGTGCGTATTAGATGGATAACGAGGAGGAGGTATAAGATTTACAAGGTTTACCTTGGTTCACAAAAGACCTCAGTGGCTTTCCTAGGAGGAGAACTTGGTTTCTTTGCTGATGGTCTCAAGGTAAAAGGGAGGGGTCTGATTTTTGTCACACCAGTTTTACAGCAGGTCAGCCATTACTCTAAGTACATTTTGTTCTGTTCCACAGAACAGAGGACAGTAGTCTGCAGTCTTCCCAAAAGCTGTATGTCATCACAGCGTGCTGTCTAGAGCTGTTGGAAGGTTGTGTTGTAGAAGTTTTGAGGAGGAAAGTCTAGAACTCTGTATTGCAATGATGATAAATTGCCTTTGAAACCCAAGGCAAATTAGACTGTTATGGTAGTGAGGTGTTTGAGGGGAAAAGTCAGGCTTTGGTATAGTGTGTATCTAAACTCTTTTTGCTCAGAATTGTTCAGAGATGTGCCTGCAGCCAGTATGTGCTTGGGAAACATTTTTGCTGCGATGACAGTATACTTAGAATAGCTCCTTGGCTGTCTCTGAACTGTTACCTCTCAACTTCTGAGAGCTGGCTTGTCCTCCTGTGTTTTTATGCCATGCACTGCATAAGTTCAGTGGCACACTGGATTTGGATGCCTCCTTGGAAAGGTAGGAGGTGCCACTTACTTCAACCTTCGGTAGACCTAATGAGTTCTGTGCTACAGTTAGAGATCCATCACTGCCTTGATGACAAACACCACAGCATTCAACAGACTGTGCAGTATCTGTTCTTCTAAAAACACTCTCAGATTTCACTTAGGCTATAAATTGAATCCCCTACTGTCATATCTGCTGAGCATTTAGGGTGCTGTGGGAAAGCCTGCATATCTTCTCTGGAGGAAAAAAAATTCAAACTCTGCTTCTTACATTATGACCTTTCCATATCACTGAAGGGTGAACGCAAGCTAAACTTATTCCTTCAATCCAAAATAAATAGAAGTGATTGCAAGACTGAGTGAAATATCTGTAGACAGTTTCAGGAAAAGTCTCTTCTTGGTAAAAGGTAGCGTGGCAGCCTGTTAGATTGGCAGCATTATATTTGCTAGCATTATACTTACCGAAAACACATGAGAAGATGAGAAAGCTTCTCCTGAGATGCTAATTTTTAGAGAGGAGTTAAGAGGAAGATCACATTTATTGGAAGCACCACTGAGACAGGCAGGCGGGCAGGTAAGCCGTGTGTACCTGCTCTAGGCATAACATAGTTTGCTTGCTGTTACACTACTAAAATTCCTCCAAAGTCTTGTGATTTTGCAGTGGATTCACAAAACCAAGTTTACTTTAGGATTATTTATACTCCAAATGTAATTGTATAGTTTATGATGTTTGCACTCTAGTAACTTTTTGCTGCATTTAACTTTCCTTAAACAGAATGAAGATGGATTAACAGAGTTCTTTGAAAATGTGGTAAAACATACCAAGATGAAGCCAAAGAAAGTGATCGGCTGGATTCTAAATGACTTGCTCAGTTATTTGAACCAACATTCCCTTACAGTAAAGGAAAGGTCAGGCTTCTTATTACTACAGCTGTGAAACAAAAGTGATCCTTTCCTCATATGTCATAGATAGTATAGTGTCACTCCGTTGCTCACTTGTACTTTAGCTACCTATAAAGTTCATTGTGCTAGGCGCAGTACTGTGTAGGTCTTGACACTGTCATGCTGAATGAAGTTAACCAACTGTCTTGCAGAGAAGAGGACCATGTAGTTAAGAGCAGTAATCAGTCTTCCTTCTTTGGAATGTGGCAATGGTAAGAAATAGTCAGGCTATCAATCCTAAAGCTGGGTAGAGTGTGTCTGCTAGCTAAACTGTGTGATCTTTAGCCTTACGCTGTGATGTAACTTCTGTCCCCTTTTTCCCTAGCCCAGTCAGTTCTTCTATCCTGGCTGACCTTCTGAACCTTCTAGAAAAAAAGGAAATTTCTTCTACAGCAGCCAAGCAGGTAAGTACCTTCCTGATTTTACTGTACCTTGAGTCTGTGGCTGCTTACTCCATTCATGCAGCAATCTTGTGATCAGTGTATGCCAGTACATCAGTTGCTTTTAAAGGAAATCTTTTGAGTGTTGATGAAGGGTAAATTTTGTATGTATACTATATAGATGGAAATGCCTCGTGTATATAATCTTACGCGTATAATCTTATACATCTGCATATTCAGTGTTAGAAGGAGGTACAAACTAAATAGTAGATCTAAGCAATGTAAACTGAAGTCAGTTAAGTAATCTTGTTCCTGAACAGACTGGACACTAGATCTCAGTTTCACAGTTTGAGTCAGTTAAGCTGAGACTATCAGTTACTAGGTACTAAGGGGAGAGTAAGCTCTATGTTCCTAAGCATTAGCATGTGGAAAAGGCTAGAGTATAGTCACAGAAAGAGTTCTGCTACTGGTGTACCCTTGAGTCAGAAGTGGAGAGGTCTGGCCTTTCTTTTATTCCTGCTTCTTTGAGCAAGGGCTGTCGTGGACCTCTCAAGCAAGTCTGAATGGGAAAGCTAACTTCTCCATCCTTTATAAAGTCATCTTGCATAGGACAGTCTGAAAAAGCAGCTTGATGGTTTGTATCTAAAATTGCGAACTGCTTATGATGGGTATGGTGACTGCTGTGCCTACAAACAAAATCTGGAGGGTTTTTGTGATAGGGAGTAATCTGTCATTCACCTTCAGTTGTTGCCAGCTCATTTATGTGGAATGCATTGTCTTTTCAAATGAATTAGTATCCTGTAGATGAATACATGAGGTGAGTGTTTCTTCTCAGGTGTTTATCAGTGAAAATTTTAATGAAGATACTTAACTTGCCTTGTCTGCTTTCAAACATTTAACACTGGAATACACACGGCAGGTTTCCATCTTTTTAGCACATACTGATTTAATCAAAGTACAACTTGATAGCATTGAAGTCAGTTCAGGCTTTTAGTATGATTATAAATGGAGTATAACTGTTGCAAATGTAGCTCTTTGCCCTAGTTGGAGATATTTGAACTCCCTGGTTGTTGTCTTTTTTGGAGATGCTTATGGTTCTTACTGAGGTTGGTCTGCTTCTGTGAATAGCCAGCTGCATATGACAGGTGTCATAAATAAGGATTTAAGTGCCTGACTTCAGGCATGTGCATTTGGAAATTTTGGAAAAGTAAAAGCTTCAAAAAGAAGATAAAGTATTAACAGGAAAAGCACTGGCATGCAGAGCGGTTCTGTGCCTGCGGGGTTATGGCACACCCACCAGTTTGGTGTCTCCGTTTGAAAGAGAAGCTTCAGAACTCCAGCCTTAACTGTGGGCTTCCCTGTGAAGGTGGAGACAGGGACTGACGCTCTTCTACAGGAGTTTTTTGCCTTGTGATATATTTGTGTGCCAGCACTTCTGACAGGTTATGAAACATCAGGAATTTCAGAGATGCTTTTCTTGTTTAATTACCAAATCCTTGTAAAGAGCACATTGTGCTCAGTGTTCTGAAGCTGGACACGGAAATAACAATACTGTTAGCCATCACTGAGTGATCCCATCAAACTGCAGAAACCTTGCCACATTTAGAAAAGTATTTTGGTTGCCTGGATGTCAGAAGAATAACAAATGTTTATAACAATTCTCAGCAGTAGGCAGAGATAGGGGATGGCCTGAGGGCAGAGAGGGCTATATATACACACTGGCAGATGAATTGCAGCACTTGGGCTGGGGGGGAACAAACTGCAGTGGTAGAGACAGATCCAACAAGAAAGGATGGAAAGGTTCTGTGGGGCGAGTGCACAGACATGCAGACACATACATGCTCACTGCAGGAAGCTATTAACAGTTTAAATTTTTTAAGAGGTTTTGTGTTCTGTCTCTGCTGTACAAGGCACTAAAACACAGGCAGATGAAAGCTGGGAACACTGATTATAGACACAGAACATTGTATGATAGGATGCATATGTCAAGGAAAGGGCACTGCGTGCTTAGATGATTACCACTTAGGTAATTACAGAGCTCACGCCCAACTTGCCATCAAATACAGCATCCTACTCCAGAGGTCTCCGAAGCAGCTCCAGACTGGCATGCCTGTGCAGAGGGGAACAGCTTCAGCTCTGCCAGTGTGCAGAGTGGTGGAGTGATTGTGTCCGGGGTTCAGAGACTTGCATAGGTGTTCTGAAGCTCACAGTGGGAGGTGCCCATGCTGCTCACCAGGGCTGGAACCACTCTGATGTGGTGGGGACCATGCCCAAGATAGGGCCCTATTCCTGGTTTGCAGGGCTGGCAATGGGTATGTTACTGGTATAAGGGGCCTGCCTTTGAGTTATGGCATTGTGGCGGGAAGCTGGGTCCTGCAGCAGGGAAGCAGAAACTTGCCCCTGCTGCTGAGAGACATGATGAAACAACTCCATTTGGACACCCTTGTATGTTCTCTGGGGATCTGTAGTAAGGTACAGAGCAGAGTAGACCACAGGTCTTGTTTACTTCTGCAGTTGCACAGGTCACACACGTAAGAGTAACTTCAACAGACCCTTGGAACACCTACTTTAAAGTAGAGAATAGGGAAATGAGTACAGTACACAAACCTAAACAGAACCATCTGCTTTGACAATTACGGCTCCACCATCTGGAGGACTGAACCCAGCCTGCCCCTCACTTTTGTCAGAGGCTGAGGGACAACTGCCAGACATTGAGATTTCCATCCTGGAAATGAGAGATGCCCCTAGGACTGACTCAAGTGGTACTGCCTGCTGCTTCCCTCCCACCCTTGGCAGCAAATCACTGCAGATAGGGTTTCCAGTTGGAGCATTCTCAGGAACAGCAGTCAGCTGGCACATTCACTGGTTGCAAAATGTTTGATACGATGCCCATGGCAGCCAGACGTGTAAGTCCTGATTAATTCATCTTGACCAGTGGTTTGCTTGCTATGCCTGTGTATGTAGACACTGCAGAACATCATTAAATTCTAATCATGCTCAGGTAGGAATCAATAGTAGAAACTACTGAGATTTCAGTAATGGAAATGAGTCCTGAGATTCTCATTTTGGCTCTGGAGACTTCATCATTTGCTCCTCCTGTTCTGGTGCAGGCAGTTTGTGTAAATGACTTGAAATCATTTTTTAAACTGCTTTCTTTAGATTCATACTCCGTGCCAAGTGGAGAAACACATTTTTAAAAGTGCATCTTTGACAGGTCTTGGCCACATCTCGTTCTGCTTTCCTACATACCTGTAAACAAGCAAGGGCCTTGATAACATTGTTGCTCTACTAGCAAGTAGAGATGCTTGTTACCAAACTGAAAAGTACAAACAATGCAGATGTCACAGGGCAAATCTGGTGCCTTCAAGGTTTCTAATGGGCAAGCTTTTCTCCATGCCAAGACATGTTTGGCATAGGAATAGCAGGGAATCAGAGGTGGATCTCTCGCTGGCAAGCTGTCCTGCCCCTGATCTAAGTCAGCCTGATGTATGAGTTGCTCCAGGGTAACTCTGCCATGGTCGGCTGTGTAGATTTTTGTTGCTGATTTTCTCCTCCTGCAACCCATGGCATCCTGCTTGAATACATATCCATCCTAAAAATCCCATCTGCCTTTTTCCAGGAAAGCGCTATGGCTTATTCATTGTCCAGCCAGAGTCTCCAGGGCATTTTGCTATGGGCTGTGCTGTGCAAAGAGGACAGGGCTCCTTCTGAGGGGTGATGTGCTGTCCCCATGCCTTGGGAGGCCTTGAGGACAGAACACTTGCTGTTAGGTCCCTCAGGGAAGGAGCAGAGGGGGCTGCCTGGGGCAGCAATGAAGTGTAATGAAAATAACCAGCCTGCAGAAAGGCTGAATCTCTGTTGGATGTATTTCTTTCTACAGGTATTCCAGGTAGCACTGGCATGATGGCTTGTAAGTACTGCATTAGAAGGAAGATCCAATAGAAAAGACATCATATACTGCACTGATTTATTTAGACAGAAACATCTGAAAGCTTTACTTATAGCAGGTGTAACTCTGGCTGCTTATCAGTAAATTTAATCTTGTGATGTTCCTTTAACCCTCCTAGGGAAAAAAACAAGATGGAGCTGCCACAGTACAGCTGCGTCTCAGTGCCTGCTCTCAAGGGCTTCAGCAGAGTGATAAGATGCCATTAAAAGCTTTGGGGTACCACTGGCAGACAGATCTCTTGGAGGAATTGTATCAATGCATGGTTCTTACTGTTGTGGCTATGAAATTCTTTAACTGAAGGTCTTTTGTACCAGAAAATTTTCCATGCTGAAGAAAATTGCTGAGATAGCTAAGATAAGCCAAGATACCATGGAATCATAGAATAGTTAAGGTTGGAAAGGACCTTAAGATCATCTAGCTCCAACCCCCCTGCCCTACCATCTCTCATGCTTCATTTTCTCTAAGTTATCTTGCTGCCCTGCTAATGGTTTAACATGCAGTTTGAATGCCCCTTCTTGTCTCCCATCCTAGGCTTCTCTTTGTCCTATAGTGAGTATTTAATGCTGAAATTTTTGTCATGACATCCATTTCCATATTGGTACCCAAGCAGTGGCCCAAATATAAAATTACATCTTCAGCTCAGGATAGAGCACAAGCAGCTGCTTTAATAAGGGTTTTCTTTCTCTCCTCCCACAGCTCTGAAATAAGAGCAAAGTGAATACAGAGAATGACTGCCCAAGGAAATTGTTTTTTTATAAATGTTCTCTTCTTTCCAGTTTATTCCAGGGAGATAGCCCTGCTGCAGCATAGGCAAACAACTAGCATTCACAGGTGATTATTCCAGAGGCATGGGTTCGCCCAGCCATCTAGTACTTGGAGGTGATGCATAGGTGGGCTGGAGCTGCTGCATTCATTCTGCTCAGTGCTATTTTTCTTCTGTTTTGTCATACATACCCTCATTACAGCTTGCTGATGAGGACTGGTAATGGGGTGAGTTACCTGGGACTGGACTTGGTACAATAGTTAGCTAATGGTCAGTTCCCAGGCAGAGACATTGCTCATGAAAATGCATTTGCTAAGTGCTCTCAGGCAGTTCTTGTGAATCATGTGAAACGAGCATGAGTACTGCCAGAGGAGCAGCCCTGCAGTCAGTGAGAGTCCTACCATCCATGGTGAACCCCTCACCCAGCAAGGTGTGCTCAGGAAACATCTGTGAGGAGGTAGGGTACCGGCACTGGGTGGTAGCAGGCAGCCCCTGGCGCAGTGGTAGGCTGCAGAGCATTGGCTGCAAACCATTAACCTGTGTTCATGCAGTAAGTGAAAATGCTTTGTCTTATTTCAGAGAGCAGAAAGGGAGGGGGAGTGCAAGAACTCTATCAGCAAGGACTAAATCTTGGGTTTGTTCAAATTTAGACAATCTGCTGTTGCTTTAAATAAAACCTGGCTTTTTGGATCAGTAATTGAAATACTGCATGTAAACAACCTTGCTAACGCACTGACCTCTGCTACACATTGTGGCTTTCAGGTGCTTGTGGAACTGTGGAAAGGAGAAGGGAAGACTGCTCTTGAAATTGTTAAAGAAAAGAAACTTGAACTGATACAGGATCAAGAAGCACTTGAACAGATCTGCCAGGCAGTGATTGATGGACAAGAAAATGAGGTGATTATGATGGTGGAAGGAAGCTTGTGCTCTACAGCAGTATGTGGCACTAAAAAGGGGGGTAAAATGGTCTCTTTTTTTTTAGCCCCGTTGATTGGCATTTGAGCTGTAGAGCCAGTATAGGAGCAGTAAAGCTGCTGCTGAGCGATTATCAGCCTTTTCTTCTGCTTTCTTATTTTACCAAGTGTGTTTTTAGAAATTGAAGCTTGCACAAAATGATCAGCAGAAGAAATTACCAGTCTGGCTAATGCGCTAAGTCATTCTGAGACACCATAGAAACTTAATGCAGGAAAGCAAAACTGCAGGGCCCTGTCCCTCTACAGCTGTGCCAGCATTAACCTGACCTGCTATCCAGCCATCTCACTCTGATTTTTACATCATCCTTTGCGATATTAGGACAACACTGTTAAACTGTTCCAAAGCTGGAGATTGAAGCTACCTGCCAGCAAGGAATATATTAGTTATGGAATCAGAGGCTGTACCAGAGCTGGCAAGGCAAAAATTTTTCTTGCATCTGTCTCTTCCCCATGTCTGTGTCTCCCTTCATTGCCAAAGAGAGGAGTCCAGCTGGCTCTCAGTGTGGGGTGGCAAGGAGCCGGACCCTGTGGCAGCAGTGGCTCCAGAGCTGCTTCCCTTCTGCTCTGCAAACAAGGAAGATGAGGGTTTGGCTCTTCCCCATCTCCTTGGAAGGACACGCAGCAGCCTGCTTCGCTTATCAGTCTAACAAAGTCTGAGCTGCGAAAAAGGGGAAAACAAACTTGTTTATCGTGAAGGGGAAGAGCAGGAAGGGATCCTGACAGAGTCTAAATCCACCTTATAAAAAGCAAAATGAAAACGAGTACTTATATGTTCTCTGGAGTGAAAATGTAAAAGCAGAAGTGAATAGCTTCCTTTTAATATAAACATTGTCTGGCTACATTTGCCATTTGGAAGAAAAACCATTAGCATCTTTTGAGAACAATACCACCCACCCCAGAGCTCACTGGGGGATGCTAACAGCTCTGCAAGAGCTTTTGATACAGAAAATGAGCCTGCAGTAGGTCGGCGTGACCTCCATCAGGCTGACTCATTTGCAGAGCCTGATAAAAGTGCTGCTGTGTTCTCAGCCTGGATAGAAAGAGCATTGGAATGGATTGGGAAGTACAGAAGCTGAAGGTCCATAACTGCACTCCCATTTCAATAATAATTCTTTCTCCAAGAATGTAATTCCTCTCTGTTTTCTACTGTTTTAGTCAAGCTGAATGCAGTAGAATGGCCTTGCTTCCCTAACTTTTTCCAGGTGATTCTTTCACCAAGGCAAAAGCTGCCTTGAAGGCCTGTACTACACTGCTTCAAATTGCTGCAAGAGCTTGCCTTACAAAATAGCATTAGCTCCATACTTGGGGGGGAAGGGAACTGCACTGTGTTTTCCATAGTAGCTTCCTTTAAAATGAGCTAACTTACAAAGAGTTGCTCAAGCCACCACTGAGCACCTCATGAAAATGCAGCACCTGGATTGTGCTGCCCTTTGCCCCATATAGGTAATCTCTCATCGCTCGGGAGTGACAAGTCCTTTTCACTCTGTGACACTACAGAGAAGATTTTAGTCTGCCAATAATCTGTATACCATGACTAGTAGCAATATTTGCATTTGTGCTTGGGGTTGGCTCAGTTGGTGGTTCGTATGTTCACAATCCTTCCCTTAATATCTGTAAATATGACCTCCTGTTGGACTGAAGCTATCATGTTTTGCCAAGTAATTGACAATGCAGAGAATGTTTTCCCTGCCACAAGGCCAAATGCTTGTCTTTCAGCAGTAGCATCTCCTTTAGGAATGCCCAGAAAGCTGAAATTTCCAGTGCTTTTTTTACTGTCTTTACTTAGCTTTTAAACATGGCCATTGCTATTTTGTAGGTGATTGTGCATCAAACACTAGCTCTGCTAAGGAGGTCATATTTCTGATTTATTAATTAATTGCTGTGTTGCAAAGGATTCCTTCCTTAGAGGAAATAACTTGCTGTTACAGAAACACCTACGTTTGTGCTTGAAGGACCTCACATATTATCAAATAGAGTAAGATTTGATGCAAATTACTTGTTATAACTGAGCATGATGTTGAGTAAAAAGGTAGATCCTATTGGCAACATAAGCCCATCTCGTTTTTCTGGCTCTCTTCCAGTAAATCGCTGTTCAAGTTGCAGGCACTGTTAAAATCCAAAAGTGTTTTCTGACTTTTTCAATAAGAGGAAATCTTTCTATTAGTCATAAGGCCCTGCTGCTCTGCAGGGACTTGCTGCTGTCTCGTGGGAACAGAGCGGGAGCTGATTGCAAAGCTGAAGGTAGTTTTTATAAATAACACCTTAGCCCAAAGTACAGTATTTACCACCATGGTCCTGGGGACAAGAACAGTCATACCTTGGCTGCTTTTCCTGTAACAGTGGTGTCTGTCTTTGTTTTCTTTTCGTTAAAGGTTATGGCAATCAAGGCAGGAAATCACAAAGTTCTGAACAAGTTAATCGGCCTGGTACAAAGGAAAACCCAAGGACGATCCAATCCTGTTCTGGTGAAGCAATTGTTAGAGAAGAAGCTGTTAGGGTAGCCACAAGAGGGAAAACCCATGCCAGCGTCTACACAAGACATGCACTTCATTCTGTCTGGTTCCCAGCAAATGAACTTTGGTGCCTCCTCTTGTAGCATCAGGATGGCTGCTTATACTTCAAGTACCACTGTGGCGTGGTGTGGCCTGGCCTGGCCCAGTCTTCCCTGGGTGTAACAGCCAAAGGTAGATGAGAAAGAGAACAGCAGGAGGCGATCCAGTCATTTTCATCTCCCTAGCATCAGTGTGGTCTTCAGAGATGTGATTTCCTCACAGCTATGGGAAACAAGTTTCCAGAGTGCCCCTGAGTATGCGGGGAGCTGAAGCTGTATTGGTTAGTTTTGTAATAAATCAAATGTCAACTTGGCTTTCCTAGCTGCCTTCTTCGAAGGAGGGAAATTCACCCATCTTGAATGCAAAATCCAGTGGTGCACACTGTTAGTGTGAGCACAGAGGTGACAATGATTAAAAACCACAGCAGTAATTAAGATCATGTGTGTCTCTGTGCCTAGCAGAAAGGGTAAATATGTCCACTGCTGTCATTCTTCCTGATTTCTGAGGGATGGGGAAAGAATGAAGTCACTTGGTGCTTCAGTGCCCAAGACTTGTGCCATAAACAGATGCAAGTGCTTACATCTAAGACGTAGTGTCAGTTTGCTTGCTCACCTTCACCTTGTGATGTACTCAAACATCTGCTTTGCCTACTCACAGCTCTTTCAGTTCTGAAGAGGGCCCAACGATGTGTGCCTGAGACCTTCTGAGGTTCCCATTCCATTTTGGCCTTTGAGGTTCAACATAGCAGATGTGCTTCTTCCAGTTTGATTTTTCCTCTGCTGGTGAGACTTGACCCTGTGCTATAAACACACCAAGCCTGGAGCTGCTCCCTTCTCTGGCACATGGCTTTCTGCACTCACCTGGAACTGCAGCACTTTGTGGAGGGAATTGAACATGCAGCTGGTGTAACAAAACCGAGCAGGGTTCAGCTGGGGTCCAGGGTCTGTTCTACTATTTGATCTTCAGGAGTGTTTCATGCTGGTTTTTTAATACCTTCCGGTTTTCAGCTCTAGCTTTCTGCAGCCACAGAAAGGCAGGGTCCTAGTGTTAACTTCCCAGCCCCAACTCACTTCAGGTGCTCAAGCTATTAACAGGAAATGCAACTAGAAGCAGCCTATCACAATTACAGTGGTTAGGGAAAGAAATCCCATTTAGTACCAGGGGTTTGAAGTTCTTAAATCCCTTCTGGAGGCTGCTAAGCTGTACATTTTAAAGATCACATCTGTCTCAGACCTCAGAGGTGCTCCCTCAGGACAGTCCTTCAGGTTCTGCCTGCAGGGCAGACATTGTCACAGGAGTGCAGCACATACAGCACTGGGACTACAGTCACCTTTTGCAAATGCAGTGCCTGCAACACTAAGCGTAACTAGGTTGCTCATCCTCAAGAGCAGCTTATCCTCATGAGTAGTAGTGCTGGTGTATGGCTTGAGTAGGACAGTTCTGTACAAGCTGGCTTACTGCTCAAGTGTGGACTCCTGTTAGAGGGAATAAACCCCTGTGGTTTTCAAATACATTTAATGAATTAAAATGTATACCCATGATTCACATAAAAATAACTTTACAATTCAAATGTCATACAAGTGACAGAAAGCAGTAACATGGGTTCAGTTAAAAATTGCGACCCTTCAACAACAAAAAGAAACCCGTAAACATCCAAAACTCCCTAAAAAAACCCAAACCAACCCGCCCCCAGGATTTTCGTATGACCTGACCTTCACACAAAGGCTTTTACTATCACTTTTCATGTCGTGAGCAAAAAGTACCATTTTTTACTTACGGTGGTGTGAGCTTTCAGTTAAGTGTTCCATCAATAAAGCTTTAGATTATACAGCAAACTTTTAAATGTTGGAGTTGTGTTCAACTCTTGCCATGGCAGCAAGAAACGAAAGGCACAAGGGCTGTCTTAATCTCAAGGTACACGCTCAGGCTGAGAAAAACAGGAGCTGTTTCCAAAACGTAGTACTCCAGGATTAATGCTTTGTGTTGCACAGCTTGCTGCTGCTGGGCTGTTGCCCCTCTGCTGTAGTGGCTGCCTCTTAGAGAAGAGAAAGCAAAACAATAATGGATTCGGAAGAATAATAACAAAGCTGTATTTAAAACAAGGAGGGATCTCCACTACTGTAGCATGGCTGCTGCTGGCAAAGACTTTTTTAATGGCTCTTTCTTCTTAGGCCTTGTTTCCTATGTAATTACACTTTCCTGCTATGGTACAAAATCTGCTAAAAATCATGAGCCAGGTTCTATGTTATGAGTAGAGTCTATATAAGCATGTTAGATCTCTGAATGGGTAAAGGAAGAGCAACTGATACCATGTACCTGGACTTGTGCGAAGCATTTGACGCTCTCCCACATGACATCCTTGTCTCTAGAGAGACATGGATTTGACAGATGGACCACTCAGTGGATAAGGAATTTCCTGGGTGGTCACACTCGAAGAATTGTGGTCAACAGCTCAATGTGGTGTTCCTCAGGGGTCAGTATTGGGACTGATCCTGGTTAACATCTTTGTCGGCGACATGGACAGTGGGATTGAGCACGCGTTCAGCAAGTTTGCCAGTGACACCAAGCTGTGTGGTGTCTTCCTATGAAGACAGGCTGAGAGGTTGTGCAGCCTGGAGAAGAGAAGGCTCTGGGGAGACCTTAGAGCAGCCTCCAGTTCCTAAAGGTTACTGGTACAAGAAATCTGGAGAGGGACTTTTTACAAGGGCATGTAGTGACAGGACAAGGGGGAACGGTTTTAAACTGACAGAGGGAAGATTTAGATCAGATATTCAGAAGAAATTCTTCCCTGTGAGGGTGGTGAGGCTCTGGCACAGGTTACCCAAAGAAGCTGTGGCTGCCCCATCCCTGGCAGTGTTCAAGGCCAGGCTGGGCAGAGCTTGGAGCAAGCTGGTCTGGTTGAAGGTGTCCCTGTCCATGGCAGGAGGGTTGGAACTGGATGATCTTTAAGGTCCCTTCCAATCCAAACCATTCTATGATTCTACAATTAAAACCTGATTGTAAATCTTTTACAGTTAGTCAGATACATTTCTAAGCTTCAGCCAGACAGTAATTGAATATATGGACATCACACTGGCATAAACCTAAATTTAGGATTAAGAACACGCTTATTATACAGTAATTAAGGGTTCTGCATTTTTCCTCACCAAGGCCATTCTAAATGCAGTTCTCTGCATACCCTGTAAACATTTAAACATCTGCAGTAAGAAAATTAGTAACTTAAGAAATCATAATTTACCTCCACCAAAACTGTAACTTTAGTCAGAATCTTGAAGAGAGAATATATCCAAGATTAGCTTGCAGTTAGTAAGGTTCCTGAACTCACAAAAAAATCTTACCTGTGCAGAGTCCTACTGAGTTAGGAGATTGAGTTATTGAGATTCATTGCTGCACAACTAAATTTTAAATTCTGAAATGACAGACAACTTTTCCTCCTTTGTATTAGTACCAATCACTTAAATCTCTGGATCAGCTTCTGTTTTACTACATATATATACTGCTATACAGAAGGGTATCAAAGCTGTTTAAGCATCTAGAGAACAAGTTTCAGAATGGTTGAGGTTGGAAGAGACCAACAGAAGTCATTTAGTCCAACTTCCTGCTCAAGCAGGGTCACCTAGAACACATTGCTCAGGACTGCATACAGACATCTTGAATATCCCCAGGGAAGGAGACTCCACAACCTCCCTAGGCAACCTATTGCAATGCTGAACCACCCTCACAGTAAACACATTCTTCCTTATGTTCAGGTGGAGCTTTTTTACCACCCTTGAGGAATGAAGCAAAGCTATTGCTGTGACTCTCCTACACAAGATAGCACTTTTTCTAGAGCTGACTAAACCTGTCTATTACGACAGGCAACCAAAATATTTTCATTTTCTACCTTTAATATTTCCCCAAGCTGCTGTCACTGTGATTTTAGTATTCAATTCAAAGGTTTTTTAAGGTTATTTGATATTTGTATCTTTCAATTGGTCAGGGATACAGTTTGGGAGAATTGGTTTAGGGTCATAAACAATAGTAACTCCTCCGTGCCAAGAACAGCTCACCTGTACTGTATTGTCTGCAAAATGTCACTGCATAGAGTAAAAATCCATTGAGGATACAGACTGTTAAAACAGTGACAGTTTACTTTATATCATCAGTCCTTATTATGTTTGGAGTTACCCTTGTTTCTTTCAATAACGAATCTTCATACATACTACATTAGGATTGTGTAGTCCACTAAGATCCCCAGACAGATAGCACCAGTGGTGATGGCTGTGTAATCAGTTTTCTGAAGTAAAATCACTCTAGAAAGTGCGCTGTGTTCCAGGTGACTTCATGGGGGACCAGGAGTATTCTATATACTGCCTCAGAGGAACGACATTAGCCAAATCTTAACTCTCGCAGTTCAGTAGCTTCAGAAAGAGTTTTTATTTCTTTGTCAAGTGGAGTTTGCAAATGGGAAGTTAAGGTAAACTAAATTACACCATAAAATATAATAGCTTTCTTTAATCACTATGCTAAATTTGATACATCAACCATCCACATAAACATAGAATCTTAAAGATTTAGAATTCTAAATACAGGCATTGTTGAGAGAAGCAATTTCAGAGAGAGTGAGAGAAAAGACCAGCTCAGAGAAGGAGTATGCACAGCAATAATATTTCTTTAGAAATATATTATTCCTCTGGTTTTGGCCAACCTCCAAATTTCTACTTCTGAGACATCCCAAACAATGGAGACGTTATAACAAGAACCTGTGGAAGAGTGTCCTGCATCACGATGATGGTTTATAAAAGAGCAGTATGGCTCGGCTAACCCTTCCACCTATGTAAAATTAATGGTCTCAAAAGACAAGTAAATGCTTGCTGCACATAGCAAGCACATTGCAGAAATCCACTTAGATGGTACTAACTTTCCACTAATTTTCTCTGCACCTTGCCAGAATAAGCAGGCAGCCAGCAGGGTACTCCTGTGTATAAGCTCAGACCTTCAAAGTATTGATTCCTACAGGCAGCTTCCTCACACCGTACTTAAGATGCTTAAATGAAAATGATCCTATTTTCAAAACTGAGAAATGCACAGTTGCCATGGACATCAAGGAGATCTGCAGCTTTTAGACAAGCAAGGTACCTGCTCTTTGGGAGCTAACTATGGTGTAGCTCTGGCTGCTCAAACTTAAAATTCTTGGTGTGTGGATCTACAGAATTTTGTACTGTTTATAGTTTTTTGCCTTGATTAGTGATTTTTCTATTAAAATTATCAAGATGCTTTCCCAAAGTTAGAGACTTTCCTGCTCATGCAAAGATTTCTTACTCTTTTTCTCCATGAAAATTTAAGTGTGTTTTGAGTATTTTATACCTCCATACCTGCACATGTTGCGAAAGGTTTTCACTGAGCTGGAGTCAAGTGGTAGAAGTTCGTGTTGGTGGTGGCTGGTGGCACAAGGGGGTTGAGCAGTCCCAGCGCAGCTGCAGGGGACCAAAGGTCACTGTCATTAGATGGTGATCTGGTGAAGTTCCGTCTCTGCTTCCTGAGGTGTTGACTTTCCTAAAGGCTGTGAAATAAATATATTTGATTTGTGGGTGGATCACTACTAGTTATATTATTAATCAGTCTGCTGGGTATAATTAAAGAGAGTGGTATATTAAAGCCTCTGTGTAAGTGGATGGTGATCCACCCTAGGGAAAAGGCTGCTTTCTTTTAGCAAGGGATTTCCAGCACCATACCTGTGATGAACCTCCTCCTGCCTTCTCCCACTCTTCTCCTTGTTCCCCTGCACAGGTGAGAACAGCACTAAGCAGGTCTCAGGAAAGGGCAGATGAAGAAAAACTGTGGAGCAGAATTCCTACGAAGTTGAGAATTTTGGTGGTAAGGACTGGAGCATCCTGACTTGACTTGAGGGAGTTATGAGATGACATCTGCTGAAACTCAGCTACTAGTCAATGTGGATGATCAACATGGTCATCTCTTGTTGAGCTCATCATCTGAGTCATTGCTGGTTTCTCATTTCTAGTCTTTACGTTCAAGCTGAAGACCATGCTTTGTGAGTGTTTGCTTTCCTTAGAAGAGAATAAAAGTGATAAAACCCTAAGATTATTAAATCTAGTGTTTGCCAGATAAACACAAATTAAATATGCATAGAGTGCATCATTTCTAATTACTTAAAAGTAGATGCTGTTCTACATTTATGGAACTTAAGTTATTTTTATGATTTTTTGCAGGTATATAGACATAAGCCAGAAAACCATTTTATGCATGAAACCATGCTTACTTCATGCGTATTACTTCAAGAACGTGTCCACACTAAGTAGCTAGCTTGTTTTAAGGGCCAGTTCAAAGACAAAAGATTAATCCACCTATACACCTGCTAATTCAAAATGCAAAAATGTATTTATTTGGATCCATGGATTTTATTCTGTGTAATACCTTCTTGACAGGGCAAAGCTTAATGGTATGTTTGTAGGAAATAAAAAGCCTAAGGGTGATGGTATATTGAAAATGTGTGATCTGAGCATGACATAAATGGTATGGAATAAGGGGTGGATAAAAAAAGCCG
>JAVHNF010056634.1:0-12206 GCA_034783455.1 Micropsitta finschii
TTCAACTGGATTAGGTTGCTCAGAACCACATCCAGCCTGGCCTTGAATGCCTTTAGGGATGGGGCAGCCACCAACTCTCTGGGCAACCTGTGCCAGTGTTTTACCACTCTCATTGTAAAAACTTTACTCCTCACATGCAGCCTGAGTCCTCGCTCTTTTAGTTTTAAAACCATTACCCCTCATCCTATTGCAACAGGCCCTGCTAAAAAGTCTCTCACCTTCAAATACTGGAAGGATGCTGTAAGGTCTCCCTAGAGCCTTCTCTTCTCCAGGCTGAGCAACCCCAACTGTCTCAGCCTTTTGTCACAGGAGAGGTGCTCCATCCCTCTGACAGTAATTGTGGCGATCCCCTGGACCTTCTGCAACAGGTCTATATCTTTCCTGTACTGAGGACTTAATAAAGGTTAAATCTGTTTAGTTTTTCAATGTCCTGCATTTTTTATCTTTTCTACTGTGTTTTATCTCAAATTTCACCATCTTTAATGCAGCTTAGCCTTGTCCAGTATTGTTTCCTATTGCATTCTAAACATGCTCAAAACAAAACACATCATAGAATCATAGAATAGTTAGGGTTGGAAAGGACCTTAAGATCTCTGGGTCCAACCCCCCTGCCGTCGGCAAGGGGATGTCAAGTGAATACTGCCACATAACTGAAATAATTAGTGCCTGGCCAGGCTACTTTAAAATGATTCAATATTGCAGAATCACAGTGATGTTAAGTATTGCATGTTTCTGAACCAGGCCTTCAAACATGCTGTTTTCATACCAATCTGGTGAGATTTCCTTAATAGTGAAGAAAAGTTAACATTTTTTTTCAGTATAGTTTTGGTTCAGAAAGCAGTTTGAAGCTGTTTTCTGACTTCTTTATTATGTGCTTAAAATTTGAGAAACAAATTGTGTGTTGCAAGTTCAAGGACAAAGCTGTGTACAGAGCAATTTTGGAAGGGATAGCAATTCATAGTATTTGATGACTCTTGAGCAGTAGTAACAGGTTGTGATAGTAGAATAGATACGAGACCAAGTGTTATACTGGCAGATGGATGGTAAATGTACCGTGCTGCATTGGTGAGTGTCTCCAGGGTACGGCTGGCATTGATAAGTAAAGGAGAAATTTGGCTGAGACATAGTTCTGCCTTTGCTATTTGTTTGCTTAAGGTAGTTACAAGCTAAGACTAGGAATAATTTTACACTGACTCATTATTACTGTTGATGTAATTGTATTTTGAATCAAGACTGTTTGCCATGTGAATTAGGATGCTATTGTCATAGATGTTGTAAAGTTGTGTTTGAGACCTTAATCTTTGATGGTTTTGAAACAATGTAGGGGAACTAAGCATCCAAAAGCCTGTGGTGATCTTCTTGTGCCTTCCTCCTCTTAACTTTACAAAGGACTTTTTCCTACACATTCACACACTTATGTACAGGAGTATATCGCGTAGAAACTGAAATATTGGGGCTTATTGAGAAGAAAATCTGATAAATTTACTATGAAGAATTCCACTCACTAAGTACTTCTTGGTAATAATTCCTTCTTTACCAAAGATTTGCTAGGAGTACTTCTGGAGGCTTACTCCAGGCTTGATGTGTGTGTGTAAGAAAGAAAAACTTGAGAAAAAGAAATAAGTCAAAACTTAAATATCTTAGGTTTGTTAATTCTTACTGTGCTGCATCATCTAGAAGCACAAATGTAAGGCCCCACTCATCTATATATTTTTAAACCTGTTCAGTAAAATGTGTAGTCAAGCAATGTTTTTATACTTCTTTGGTTACAAGAGTTGTGGGTGCTTATGGTTTTTTCTGTTTTACCCTGGTGTTCATGAGTAACTCCTACAGAATGATTGCCTAATAAAGCTATATGTATTAGCAGACTAGTATTTGAATCACCAGGAAGTTTTGAGGTCTCTTAAAGGTTCAGTAGCATGTTCATTGGTATGCTGCAAGTAAGAGTTTAGTAATCAAGTACTGGAGAAAAGAATGAGGATTACCTACAGTCTTTAGTTTGACCTGGTGTATTCTGACAGGTACTAGGGTAGCAGCAAAAAGGGTTGAGACAAACCAGACAGGAGGAGATGAGGGAAAGGACAGGAGGGAAGAGAAATCATGACAGGATCAAGACAGGAGGGAAAGAGAAATCATGAAGGTAGTTGTTTTTTTTTTTTTTATTTTTTTTAATATATAATAAAATATGAGGCTCTCGCAACAAATTTTGCATCTTAAAGACATTCTGGACAAAAATATATAAAATGTGGGTCTCGATGGACTTCATAAAAGCCAGACTGGCAACAGTTGATCTGGGTAGAAATAGTGTAGGACTGAGTTTAGAGATATCCCTTTATATGGAAGTGTGAAGTTGATAATTATATGTAGGAAGAACATCTAGTACTGCCTCAAAAGCAGAGCATTTACTGTATGTGTTGGTGCTGACTCAAAGGAAGAAAACCACACTTTCTGGATCTTGACAGGACATCAGAGTTCTGAAGTTTTTCTACTTGCATATGAATGTTATAAATAAAACTGTTAGGAAAAAATGCTTTATTAAAAGTTATCTCTCATTTTTTAAAGTGCTGTCTAATTATAAACTTAGCTTGAATCTTCTGAATTCACAAATTGAGAACAGGAATTAAAACTGATTTTATTTCATGTTAAAAAGGGAAATATTTCTTTGAACTTAACATTGTTCAAATTCTGATACGCTGTACTGGCAGTCTTGCAAAACTGTACTTGCCTACTGTGATTAGTGGGATCTTTAATTGCCCACAGTTAAAGTGCATGTCGGTAGGAGATGCTGATAATGGTTAGCAGACCAGACGGAAAAACATTGGCCATTTTGCAAAACTGATGAATACAGGTGCATTCACATGAATTAATTGGTACTGTAGGAAGTGGTAGCGTGTCAGTAACTAACTCGTGTGTCTTCTTCCATTTAAGGTATCTAGTGGATAGTCGCTGGTTCAAACAGTGGAAAAAATATGTTGGTTTTGACAGCTGGGACAAATACCAGATGGGAGATCAGAATGTGTACCCTGGTCCTATTGATAATTCTGGACTTCTCAAAGGTAAATCCTTCCAATTGTGTAATAAGCCAATACTAACATGTAGTTCAAATTTGTCACAGATTATTCATTGTTTGTATTTGATAGCATAAACGAGACTCAGTATATATGAAAGTGAAACTTTTCGTTTATTTGAGCCCATGACAAGGGAACCGGAATAGATTTCCATAACAAATCACTATTTCATAAATGAAATTATTGGAACTTCTTTGCAATCGTAACAGAATATTTAATAATGTACAAAGTACTAGCTTATAATATATTATGGGATACTTTGGGAGTTGAAATTTAGTTAAGTAAATAGCCTGAGCTCAGTAAGTGTGGTTTTGGTTTGTTTGGGGTTTTGATGAGTTTTTTGGTGTGTGGGGTTTTTTTTGTTTGGTTGTTTGGTTGGTTTTTTTAGCTTACCTAGATCGGTTGATGTAAGGTAACATTTTTAAGTTGAACTCTAAAATTTCTTTTTGTAAATGAGCCACAAGCCCTTACTTTGAACCTGGAACATTTGAAGAAGTAGTATTATGCAATTCAGTGATAATATAAAGTGGTATGAAGTAATAGAGGATAATTTTCTAATTTTATGGTCTCCTAAGTATGGTTAAACTCTGTCGCTGATATGATTATTCAGGTTGGACTGACTTTTGCTGAACTGTAGTCAGATTTGTAGACACAGGTCTTGGAATACTTTCCCAGATATTTTAATCTTTAGGTCAAATTGTATATTTAATATCCAGTATTGAAATACCATGGAGCTATTAATATTTAACCTGCAAAATCCAGTAGATACAAAATCTAGCAGATAATTGGTTTCCTTCTTGTGCAGTACTATTATATTACCTGTAACTGCAAATTTGTTTGCACCTAGTAATAACGATTTTTATAGCTTCATGGGGTTTATGATGAACTCTGATTTTCTTCATTTGAAACTTCTCAACTGTAATTAATATCTCATTATTTTACAAGTTAAATGTTAAAGATAATTGCCTCTTTCATAGGACTTATACCATGTTGCAGTAGTTGTCAGTGTGAGTGTGCATGTCTGACACTGACTAGTATCAGTGCCTTCAAAGAAGGCGTGTATTGTCATATGCATGTTCTTTTCCATCTACAAAATTAAAGATGTTTTTGCTCCAGGTGAGTGATGTGTTTTGTTTTCTGAAATGTGAGGATCTAGATATTTCGTACATTCTTGCAGTAAATCTTGCAGTGGAGCAGGCGTGTTCAGGTAATCCTCTTCAGTTGCAATCAGATGTGTTAAGAAACTTGTATCCTCACTGTGGCAACATCAGCTTTTCTTTGTTCTGTGTCTACCTACTTAAAAAAAGAAAAAAAGGGGGGGGGGGGTTCTAAAAGAGCTAAGTACTGTGTTAGTTGATTTCTATTATTTATATCTTTATCTATATGCATATTCAGATTATGTTTTATGTTACCGTGGATATGGAGCCTAATACATTAGGGGTTAAGTTTGAGGTAATTTTAGACATTTTGCTAAAAGCTCCTGAAAACCTGTGTGCTATCATTTTGACACCGCTTTTTAATATCCCTTTCAAAACAAAGACAAGGTTAGGGTTTATGAACTTTACTTTTGGCTCATTCATTGTTCTAAAATGATGGATCTGCATTGGCAGTGGTACAGTTCATCCAGCTACTGTCTGACATCTACTGTTCCTGTGTGAAGGCAGTTTTAAAATTAAGGTCATATGTGCTCAGCAAATAGTAGCTGTCTTCTTCAACTGCAGAGCAGTAGTCCTCTATACTATAACACAAACCACTGCTGTTACCACCAATAATAATAATGATAAGGGAAATAACAAGGGAATACAACTGCTCACCACCTGCCGACCAAGCAGAAACCCTAACAAGAATGCAAAAATAGTTGGTTTGGTCCTTTTCAGCTTCTCAAAGCTGAATAGGCATAAGGAAAGCAGAATCCCTTAATCTTGTTAGTGGTGATGAACAGATGTTCACATGTTTCATATGAAGCTACCACTCTGGATAGAACATCAGCAATTTGTTTGATTTCAAATTACTACTCTACAACTTGCTTCAGATTGTGTTTATTAAAATTAAAAATCACCATACAATAGAAACTATTTACATATTTAACTGATAGTCTGCTTAAACTCCACAGTTTGACTCATTGAAGCCAATGGAAAAGCAATGAATATTTATACTGCTCATTGTAGGCACACTGAGCCTCAAAAAGGTTTTAAGCTTCTGCAAAGTACCATTTGCCTAAATAACTGGGTGGAGGGGTGGCAGAAATGTACTGGCTTTCAGTTGTAAGAACCAGTGTCACTTGGGGGAACAAAAAAGTAAGCTATGCAATAGTTACATTGCAATTGCACTAGCTCAGCCGTTTTGGAAAGTAATTTGATAGAACACCTCTATAGGCAGAGTTTAGCAAACTGCATTCATTGGTAGGAACTGGATTTAGATAGCAACACACCTATAGTGTCACTGCAATGTAACTTGACATCCTATTGCGTATTTCCACAAGTTGTTTCTAATAGGACTAGAGCTAGTCTTAGCTTTAAAACACATTTTGAGGTTAGTTGATTAAAGCAGCAAAAATATAAGGAATAGTCTTGAATAACCACAGAGGATTAAAATTAAGATTAAAATATTTTCAATGGTAACAGTCTCAGTGACTGCAATGAAAGTATCAACTTCCTTCAAAATCCTGTGCTTCCCCATGGACTTCAGATGATGACTTTCAACACAGTCCTAGGTATGCTGCCACTCCTGCTGTCTTGTGTGCTCATGTTGCACTTCTGCATCTGTGATGGCTGTGTGATGCTTTGAGAATGATTTTAAACTTTAAGTAATACAGCGGTAAAACAGAATCATCTTCAGTGTAAAGAATTACATACATCACCCTTCCTTAAAGGAAACCATGACACCATTCAGAAAGTCTTGTAAGAGGTGACAGTACTCCAGATATTAATGTGAAATAACAATGATAACAAAGATATAAAAATAATTTCCATAAGATGCTGCATTTCAAAAAAGATGATTTAAGAACATCACCATGCCTTAAATCTCCAAGTTCTCCTTCATGACTTTTTCTTTTGAAAACAGCCGTTCAGGCACCTTCTTGCCCCATTTATAGAGGTCTCTTAGTAACCTATTGCATAACTTAGATCCTAAGAAGGCATTGGCAAACTGTACCAGTGCATGATGGCTTTCCTTCCTTCTCCCTCCCCACCCCAAAAAGCCTGCTTGCTTTGGGATGATTCTGCAGATGCAAAACACAGAGCATTTAAGGAGAACTTCAAGCTTTAGAGGAACTGTTTTAATCAAATAAAAATACTACTTTTTCTCTGCAGAATTACTCTTTCCTTCAGCATTTCAACTTCCACACTCTGTTAAGACATCCAAACTTGTGAAGTAATTGGTTTGAGCAGTCTGTCCAAATAGTAGTCTGTGCCTATGATTCATATCAATAGAAAAAGCGTTCTTTGCTCTATGGCTGTTGTTGATACTGCCCTTCTGTTGCTGTGTAGAAGTCACCAAGCACACTTTGTAGATAATCAAATGTTGGCCTCTCTTCTGCTTTATCTTTCCAGCATGTTTTCATGATATCATAAAGCTCAGCTGGACAGGTTTCCATGCGTGGCATTCGGTACCCACGCTGAAGGGCAACCATCACATCCGAATTGCTCATACCTTCAACAACAACAACAAAAAAAGTTTTCATTAAATGATCTCAATTCCTAAAGAAATGACTTTTTTTTTTTCTTTTTTAACCACTTCATTCTAAAGATCTTCACCATAATACAAGACTATTGCTGCTTATTAAAGGTAGTTACCAGTACGCATTCAATAAACAAGGCTGAGGTGTGCACTGGTACTGAGGAGCTTGCTCTGAAAATCCTGAGGGAAGATTTCTATTTCCCCAGTTGAGTGCAGTAACCTCTTTAGTGCCAAGGCTAACATGACTGTGGGAGAGATAGTAATTCTTGTCTCCAGAACCAGCTCCATTCTGTTCCTGTGACCAGTCCTGCCACCATTTGTTCTGCTTCCAGTGGTGGTGAGATTCACAGCAACAGTCCACCCTGGCATCAACCTTTGTCTCTACCTGCACAGCTTCTAACCTGCTTGCTGCAGACTGTACGCATACTGAGACAGAGAATTATTCTTGCCCTGCCTGGGTAATTTGCCCAAGCCTGTCACAATTCTTCATGTAAGGTAAATCGGTCACCCATTTATTCTGCTGTTCTGATTCTTCAGTATCAACTTTCAGTCTAATAGGCTATTCCAATTTATACTTCTATTTAAAACAGACATATCCTTCTTCCAGTTTAATGCGAGCAATGCCTGCAAACTATTAAAATCTAGTACGCAGTCAAGAGGCTTGAACTTCTGATTTCTGGTTGACAAATAAATCCACGGTGTCTGGCCTATTTATGGTGCTCATAAAAATGCTCTCATACTTAACAAAAAGTACTGCCCAGACTTCCTTTAGGAGAGGTATTTTCCCACAGTAGTACAGCAATAACATGTCTGCTGTACTGACTGATTTTGTACTTATAATGAAAATATGGTGTTGGAGTTTGTGGTTTGTAGTGCTGGTTTCCAGGTGAGCACATAGGTTTGCTCAAGGAACAACAATATTCAAGGCACCAGAGATAACCTTGTGAGCCCAGCTCAGCAGAGGCAACCGGGTACACAGGAACCTGGTAATGGGAAAAAAGGTATCCCACCTGTGCAAAGAACCTTGCATTACTTGTCTGCATACAATTCCCATCTGATCCTTCCTGGGGATGGATCAGAACAGTTTGGGAGGGCCTACTACTCAGTCACATATTTTATAGCCCTTACCTAAAAGCCAGACCAGAGCATATATTTGAACACTTCGCTGTCCAAGCAGACCTATCACCTCTTGAAGTCGAAATGGGCTACTCTTGAGTTTAAGTGCTTTCCTGGACTAGAACCTTACTGAGCAACGAGGATGTCTGGTTTGGCTCTACCTCTTGTATGGGAAGTTGATATGTTCTTCCATAACGTAAAGTTGGACACCATCACCCTTTCTTCCCTGCCTGAGTCTCTTGTCTCCCTGTACCCAACAGGGTGAGCCTGCTGTCCATTCAGGGACTTAGGTCTGCCCCTCTGCTGTCTCTGGCTGTTTAGGATGCAGAATTCCAGATGAAGTGGCAGTGAAAACATTTTCACTGTTTAAATAGCAAGAGCTGCTGCACTGGAAGTGCTGGGAAAGCTTTGCTTAGAGGAAATATGTGCTCTTCCTTTACTGCCTGTAAACTGCAGGATCCTAAGGGCTCTTCTCAGAAGTACAAGTGAACATGGCTGTACTTGCCCCAGTTGCTCACAAGATAAGACAACTTAGGTCAATTTTCCATAACCTCAGTAAGCTTAAATGAATACAGTCTGCTGCACAGAGTTAATCAGCTGTGCCTGAGATGTGACAATTTTGTGTCCATAAAAATACCCTTCATACAAGCTAGCTGTATGCTGGAAACAATATATATTTTCTTTAACAGATGTGTTAAAGAAATGAAGACATGAAAGAAACATGAAGAAAGAAAAATGAAATATGAAGCACATAACCACTTCTCAGCTACCTAATGCAGCAGCCACAGATGATGTACTCCGCTGTGCTCTCATACCTGAACTGCATGGAGCAAAGAAGAGTAAATATTCCAAGCAGTACATCAACACTACTTTAAAGTCTGCTTTCATATTTGTTTGGTTAGCTAACAGCCTATTTGCTTGTGAAAACATGCTCTCTTAGTACTTTCATATACTACAATATTTAAAACCCCAGCAGTTTACGCAGCACCATTAGAACCTGTAGCACTGCATCCTTGCTGTGTGACTGTGTTGTGGACAGTAAAGGTGAGATCTGTGACAATGCTGTATTCACTGTGGGTTTAACCCCTTTTAAATATATAAAAATAACTACACGTTCATGGTGCCTTTAGTCTGTTTGCTAACATTTACACCAGTCACACATATGGTGACTATAAGTTTTCAAGGCAAAGTTCTTCAAGCCAGCAAGACATTTTCCAGATCATTGCTGTTGCTACTGTCGGCTGCCAGCTCTTTCCTTGCATATTTTCTTTGCTGCTTAACACCAAAGTATACATACAGAGTAATGGTATGAACACACGTCCATACCTGGGTAAGGAATCTTCCCATATGTAATGATTTCATACAGGAGAATCCCAAATGACCACACATCTGATTTAATAGTGAAAGATCCATAGATAATTGCCTCTGGTGCTGTCCATTTAATAGGGAATTTTGCACCTAAAAGAGAAAAAAGAGTACAGTCTCAATCAGTCAAAGGCAAATGTGAACACTCCATATCAAGTCACTAACAGCTCTTAAATGACTTGCCTATCATACCCCTAAATTAGCAAAGTTCCCAGCAACTCCTTCTATCCAGGAGTTATCAGCAGACATGTGCTGCAGGATACGTGTTGCCATACTGCATGTCCTGTGTCAGAGATGCAAATATGATGCCAAATGTTACATAGCACCTTTTAACTCTTAGGTATGGTGAATTTATGCTAAAATTAGTCACCATTTTCCCCTCTGTTGTGGTCAGACAACAATCTTACAATTCCCATCACCTGGAACTTCGCAAGACTTTAACTACCTTTTCCTATTTTAAAGAAAGTCAGTCTAGCTTCTACATACCCCAACACATTTCACATTCAGCCATAGGTGCAAAGGCAGTAGCAAGTGATATCTTAAGAAGTCATATCTTAAAATACTGTCTTTCATGTCTAATTAAGTGATTCCATAAAATCACATATAAAATCAAACTCCTTACAGCTAAATAAAAGTTCAAGCAACCTTTACTGGGAAATATTACGTTAGCTCTTCAGACCATGAAAAGTAATACAAGCAGATTGTCTCTCTGCCTTTTTTAGTCTGCTCTATCATTCTGATGCAAAAAACCAGGTAAGCTAGGAAACTTTTCTGAATGGCAGAAAACACATCAAAGAAACTTGGCATAAAGAGCTTATAAACTGAAAGGTTCATTTACTCAATACAGAATGTTCAGAGCTAGCTAAAAAACCTAGATATGGGTTCTCTACTTCTGAAAACTGCATTATCAGACCCCTCCCTCTGTGCTATTGAACAACTGTTACTCAGTGATAGATGAATAGCTCACCTTCCTTTAATCTCAACTGTAATGCCCTGTTCACTTTCTTCCTCATACCTTAGTTCTTCCCCTTTTGTCCTACATTACCACAGTTTCCATCCAGATTGTGTGAAAATATGAGGTAGTTTCTTTAAAACAAGAAGGGGAAAGCCAGCCAACAAACCTGCTCTGCAAAGTTACCAGAATGCAGTCTGTGCATGGAAGCATAAATAAAAACGTTTCACTACAAACTGACTACTCACTTCTTAAAAACCAAATTAGCAAAACACACCCGCCAGAACCTACACAAATATCCTTAATATCACAATTTCCCCTCTTGCCAGTCCTGACCCTGCTGCGATGTTACCTCCCATCCATGTGCCGAATGCGACCTAGGTTTCCAGTGTCCCTACAGTGTTCAGGGCTGCTGAACATGCAAATCAATGCTGCAGCTCCTACGGCATCTTCAAAACATAACCAGATCTGCTAAAGGTTTCCTTGCTACCAACAACAACACCTGCTAGGGCTTCTTCCTTTCTCCAAATGAAAGGAGGTGCGCATGGCACATTAGGATGTGATGAGAAAATATGAATGTATTTTCTCGGCATTTAATTCAGAGGGATGGAAGCTGTGGCTGTGCAAATAATTTGTGCAGTTTAGAGAAAATTGACTGCATTCCATTTTCTTCCTTCTTCAGATTCATTTCAAATAAACTTTTCAAAAAGCCTGGGGAGCACAGACAGGTTGGTTGTTTCTTTATTCGTTTTAAAAGTTGTTGGCATTAGAATGCTGCCTCCAGGAAGTTGCTACATCATCTTCTGTCTTTGGTGACCATATTATTGTTGGATCCATCCCCACTGCCTCCCAGAAGCTGAAGTTTTAAAGACGGAAACAAAAGTACACACCTTCCCTTGCTGTATATTCATTGTCTTCGATGACTCTCGCTAGCCCAAAATCAGCAATTTTGCACATCAGTAAATCCGAAACCAGAACATTCGCTGCTCTCAAATCTCGATGGATATAATTTTTTCTTTCGATGTATGCCATCCCTTCCGCAATCTGTAACCAAAAAACAGGTATTTAGATATTTTAACACCACACAACACCATCAGCAGGTCTCTTTGTTCTTTCAAGGTATCAGCAAAACCATATCCATTTATTCATTACCTCTGTCTTTGGAGCATTTTTCAGATGGAAGCAAGGAATGGGTGATTGCCATGGAAAACCTACATGTAGATCTAGTCCTGCAATACTATACTTAGAGTAGCAACTTCAAAAGAATTGTTTGGGTGAATAACAGCTGACAAGATCAGAGATATGTGCTAGATGTATTTCCTGAAACAAAATCTTAATTAAAATGTTCCTAAGATTTCTACTGAACTATTTTCTTTCCCAAATTACTGAGTTTGCTTTCCAATTTCTAAGAAAATGTAAGGAATTAGTAAGTCAAACAAGATACAGATGTTCTTTTAAGGACTGACGAAGCAACAGTGCAGATAAGGTAAAAAAGAAAGCCCACAACATTCTGTTTACCCAGGATAGGCCTGGACAATTGGGAAACGATTACGAAGGTAGGTCAAACAACTTTATTTTCTTCTACAACAACATGTAACAAGGAGTGTTTAACAACAGCCGGCTCTCAGATACTATCATAAGTAAATTTAATTTGCATTTCAGCAGCCCAAATTGATTTCCAAACCAAATTAAAGACGATTAATGTCCTCAAAATATGCACTGGGGACGATCTTTCCCCCAGTATTTGCTCAGGCTGCCACTTTTCATTAAAAAAAAAACCCTGAAATAATAGTTTCTGAACTCAGAGCAATAAAGCTGATGTGTAGATGGTGTTCTGGCCAAAAGAGAAGTGAGGAAAAAGGGAAAATAAACACAGTGCTTGTGAGCTGCCAGTTTTTCTCTTCTTTGTGGGACTGGTGATGGGTCATTCCCAGGCAGGGCCATGGTCCAACCTGTGCCGCAGGTACCTCTCCAGGATGTCTGTGGGTGACAGAGAGCTCACTCATGGCCTCATGCTTTGGGGAATG
>JAVHNF010056638.1:19021-30133 GCA_034783455.1 Micropsitta finschii
AGATGGTGATGGTTAGATTTTATACAATTTTATATGTCACTCATGCTCTTGGCAAGTCACTGCACAAAGATAATAGCAGCAGGAAAAGCAGAGCTCTGTTTCTCTGGACTCTTACAGAAAGGCTGGATTGCTACATCTGAGCCAACACATGAATGGAAGTCTGCTGTCAAAGTCTCATTTTTTGCCAGAGAGGTAGATAGCAATTTTATGTATTGAGGGAACAGAAAAAAACCAGCCATGTTCTTGGACACCTGCCTTTAGATACACATCTGCTATTCAGAGAACAGAGAACTGAGTGCTGCAGATGCCAAACACTTTCGTGTCTTCTTTGTATATGTTTTAAGGCCAGTTCTCCTGCATGGGTATCCATAATGGTTATTGTTTGTAAATTTGAAGCTTCTGCAAGTTGTAATTTGGTCCAAACCCCATAGCTTCCAGCTGGTTTTGAGTGAAGAGAAGTTGAACACTTGTTGTAGATGCCATTCAAAAGATCATTTTTCCTTTGCAGGCAGATCTCTGACATGAAGTAGTCTTCTGGTTTGCTATTGGGTTCATCTCTCTGGTTTGTCTATGTTGCTCATGGTGTACAGCTAACAATAGGATGCAACATCTGTTCTAAATGTGCCTTACATGTGTCAACTTTGCCTTTAGAAATGTAAAGTTAATATTTGAGCATTTAAACACTTTCCAGAGCAAATAAAAGACTTTTTATGTACTTGTTTCTTTTTAGATACTGACCGAGCTTTAGTGCTGCTGGAAGAATACTGCAAAAAACTAAGGAAGCCAGAGGAGCAACAACTGAAAAAAGCCATCAGAAAGGTGATGAGCATCTTTAAGAGCAGCTTGTTTCAGGCACTTCTAGGTAGGTACTAATAATTAATACTAAATGTATGCTCTTGAAGGCCAGAGCTAGGACAGACCTAGTAACTTTCTTATTGGTCACCGTTCATGTTTGCAATGGAACAGCATGTTGAGATGATCCTGGTCCTTTGTGGGGAAACTCAATGTCCCTATGTTTCAAAGGTATTTTCTTATTTATAGTGAGAAAAAGAATAACAAAAACCTCATGCAAGTTAAGGCATCGAGTGGTAATTCTTAAACCTTTCTGCATTCCTTTTTTTAATGGAAGTTACGGAAACAAAGTAGGATATCGCTGTTTATGCAGAGTTGAAGATGAAGCCATCTCCATACAGGTAAATGGCCAAAGATTCATTGATTTCACTGGCACAAAGTAGCATCTCAAATCTTTGTGTCTCTTGCATTATGGTTTTCTGAAAAGTGTCAGCCAAAAAACCTTGGAAATGAGTCAAGAAAAACACTTCAGGTTACAGTGAAACTTTGATGGAATGTTCCCATTCATGCAGTGTTGCAGTGTTCAAAATAGACTTGCTGGCCTGTTGCTCAGTCTGTCTTCCATTTACTTTAAGGTCTCTATTTCACCTTGTAAATGGTGGTATTTGTCAAAATCAAGAACGTGGTGTTTTGGAGCTTTGTATAAAATAACCTTCCTAAGTTATTGCATATGATGTTTGCAGGGTCATTAACATACCTGGTTGCTGTAGCATCCCTGTTGTTCCTTGTGCCGTGCCTGTGTTGCCAGTCATGGGAAGTGGTGACAGTAGCTGCTCATCACCCTTGCTCTGCCTCCCTCTGCCCTCTTACTCACATTTCATTGGCCTCTCATTGTTTTATTCCTTCACAAACATCTGTGCATTTTGTGCGGAACTACTCTGAAGGGCACATTAACACAAATGATGTTTGTGGAAGCACACATACCTTCAAGTTGTGGTGGTTTGAAGCCAGAGTAGCAATTGTGCTCATTGCAGACCTATAATCAGTAGCAGTTAGGGAAAAAAAGTTGATTATATATCATCAAAGTAGAAGCACGTCAGTACTGTGCTATTGGTGTGAAGGCAGTGGAGGTTTAGGAAGAGTTTCGGTAATTTCTATAGCATTTATGAAAAATATATGATACCAGTCTCTAACATTTCCTGCAAATGGAATGAATTCATGTCAGTGCTATTTTACTTGTCATTTCTCTTGGCTTCTTTAAAGTGATCAGCTTTATTTTATGAATTCTATATACGCTTTAGTTGCTGTGTATTCTTTACAAAAGGAAATAGAGTTGCAATTGAATGGTAGTTACCAAATAGTCATAGATTTGAACTAAAGAGTGAAAAAGAGATGGGACATTTCTATGTTATTTGTACTATCTGTGGATATGGAAGTATGTGCTAAAGAAATACACAGAAGTGACTTTAGCTGTGCATTTACTTCTCCAGTACTTTGAAGTGATCCTTCAAAGTGTTCTAACAACATGTGTGCTTTGCGTGTGGCTACATTGCTGATGTATTGCATATGTCTGAAAAGAAAAAGTGATTATAGCTGCATTAAGGTTGAATCCAAAGAATATATGAAATCTTTTGATTGCCAAAGTGACAGATTGAGTGTGGTGCTACGGATGTTAGATAGCATTTTAATTTGTAGGCCTTTGGGTGTCTTTTCCTTGTCCTTAAATGCTTCTTTTTATAAGAGATTTGGGAATTGCAAGATGTGTTCAAAGTCTCTCATTATTATCTTTTGGTTTGCTATTTGGTTGGTCTAGATTATGGAATAATACAAAAGAGTGACCACTCTCCAGTATTTTAAGTGTCGTAGATGGTGTTATTACACAGTCAATAATGAAGCTCTTGCATAATCAGTATTTCAAAAACCCCACTTCCATGACATCTGTTTTAGCTTCCCGTCACAGTTTCTTCCATACACCTATAAATCAGACCACACAAAGAAATACCTAAGGCAGATCTTCTGATCTCCTTTGAAGTTCTGTGCTGCTAATGTTCCTTTGTCTTTTATATTCACAGAATGTTTAATGGTATTGAAAACGACCCTTTCTGAGTGCCTAATCTTAATGAGACTTAATTTTCGAGTCTGAGTGCTCATCACGTTCCAAAACTCGGTCTCTACAGCTGTTGAACCTTGGTTTTGTCTAGAACGGAACTGGCCTTTTGAATATTTAGGCTATAACTGCTAATGAAATGTTTGATTTTTGTACAGAATCATTAACCTGGATGCAGAAGTGCACATTCCAACCAGGTATAAAGTTAGCATAATTTTATGTGTCAAATTCAGTTTTTGTAGGTCCTACAGCTTCAGGACAATTTGATTCCTTTACAAATAAATTCAGCTGTTGAAACCATCCCTCTCCTCTACATGTGCGTTCCATTCTCATTAACTTCCAAAATGCTTTAAAAATCAGTAGGATACCTCAAATTAAGTAAAGCAAGAGCAGATAAAGTTAAGATAAATTATAATTAGAGGCACTTTTCAGATCTAGCTTTGCCTAGTTCCTTTCATTCTGCAGTTTGTGCTTGTGGGATTTAAGCAGTCATCTTTGAACTTGGGCTCTCAATGTGCATGTGTGATTGTTTTTATCTTCAGTGTGTTTCATAAACATTAACTGTTAACTGTTGAATGGGGGAGTGACATGAGAAAAATGAGGATTCAATATTTTTCATGTGTATATTCTACACATGCAAGAAGTGACAATAAATATGGAAGTAAAAGTTCTGAACATGATTTATGGAAGGATTATTGAAGGATTGCCTTCAATAATAATAAATACATTTTATTTCAGGTTCAAAAGCATCTCCTTCTCCCTCCAGGCTGCTCTTGTTGCTGGACTTCTTTCTAGAGTTTCTGTGCTCAGTTACAGCTGAATTAGTTGCTGAGAGGCACATCTTCAAAGCGCTGTGTGGAGCTGTAGTCTCTGGAGTCCCATTTACAATCCAGTGGCCCAAACACAATGCTTTGAAAATCCAGCCCTAAGAAGAGGGAGGAGGAGAAACTCTTCAGAAAGAGAGTGCAAGGGGAAGAGCACATATTTGGATATCGACATTACCCTTAAGTCAATTCCAGATTGTTTTCACCAAAAGGATTTTACCAGTCCTATGCACAGTGAGGAGTTACGGTGCTGTTGTTATTATGAGCCCGTAAGGATTTTTGGGTTTTGATATTAAAATCACAGGGTCCTCTCAAACTGTAGCACATATGAACATTTATGTTTTAAAACCCTTCAAGGAAGAGGAAATGAAACTTGTGGAAATCCAAATGCCTCATCTGTTGTGGTTGTTTCATAATGGTGTATCATGGAGGCATCGTGCAGAGATAGAGAAGGAAAACCATGAAGGAGAGTAATAATAGTCATCTGTGTATGTCCAAATGACCAAACATTTGTTCTGTATGAAACTTACCTGGTTTTTATAATGCAATACATAGTTTAGTACAATTTATTTCTGAAACTCTCTGCTACATAGTTGCTGAGCCTTCATTTCATTAAGAAAAGTGCATGATTGTGCAGCTTAGGAGGCCATTCTGTAGAATGAGAATGGATGAAAGAGATTTATGTCAGGGTTGCTTTCTGGGTTTTTTTTTTGTAGATACATCTCTATAAAGCATCATTTTGTTTCTAGCAGGAATTAAAGTGCCACAAATAGCTGTAATCGTCTTACGAAGCATTAGGCGAAAACTAATCCCAGTAGGTTTTCCTAAAATTCGGATGAACCCAATCTGCACTGGATGACGTATTTCCTGAGCCTTTGAAACCATGTCTTGGGTCTTTTTCACTCATGCTTTTGTAACTTTGCTTCAATTTTAAAATGTCATTTTTCAACTAAAATCTGCATCACCTCCTATTCTTTTTCATGGTATTGTACCATTTCTGCAAGATAATGTGGCTGTTATAAGACCTTCTGTCTTTAAAACTGCTGTAGTAAACATTTACTGTAAGGATTACCGAATTTACCGGTCATCTGTGCCACAGCCTGTATTTAAAGACTTAGGGTATAATTTTGTGTTTCCAGTCAAAGGGAGTTTTTAGACTCTTTACTTCATTCAGCTCACTTTTAAATAAGACCTGTTAATAACAATCCATTTTAAAAGAGCGATGATGTCTTTTAAACCAAGTCAAAAAGGAAGACAGATCATTCTTCTGCAAGCACATACTACTTTTGTATTAAAACCTCATATATATTAAGTGGCAGTATTACTCTGTAGTGTTATAGTAGTATCCAAACATCCAGGGATCTAGTTATGTCTTGAAAACCTCTTTGTGCTATAGGACAGATAGGGTATGTAAGTGGGACATAAAATATAGCCGTTAAAGAGAGACAAAGCAAGTCCCCTTTTGCTTTACTTATTTTAATATGTTCCTACCTATTAAAAATTAGCATAGTCATTGACAAATGAAAACAATTAGCATGGTAAGCATGAAGCAAGTCAAGAGCTTGGTTTCCTATGGATTCTTCCTAGTTTGATTGACTTTGGTGTCTACAAAGCTGTGAGCTGAAACTGAAACTCACCTTGTACTTAGGGCCAGGATAGTTTAGATATGAAAGAAACTGGAGGGGAGCTTATCATCAAAGTAATGATGAGATGCTGAAACACGGCCCTGTCACAAAAGGCAAATGTTAAGAATGAAGAATAGGAAAGATTTTGATAGACATAGCCATGCATGCATAATGATAAAAAAGTCCCCCCCCATCTGTAGGCTTTAATGCTGAGAGGAATAATTATGCTGTTGACCATATAGAGAGAAGAAGGATGTAGAGCCAGTAGATGGAAAGACAAGGAATTTGTTTAGGCATTTTGTGTTTAAAGAGAAATTCTTTAAATAGTGACAGAAAGCAATCTGGGAGTAGAGACAAGGAGGTGGGTCAGGAGTGGGGAATAGATGTGGGAACAGCAGGATAAATGATGAGAAAAGCAGGAGACCCGCAACACAATCCTGGGATGGAGATGGAGCCTGCACCAAAATAAGTGTTGAAGAACGAATATAGATGTCAGAGGAAATGCAACACCTCCAAAATCCAGTGCTAATCATACATGGTAGTGCTGGCATTCAGTGTTGAAAAGTATTTGAGATTTTCACAAAAGGCATAGAAATCATCTATGAAATACCTCAGGTTATTATTGTTCGCTTCTATGATATAAGGAACACTGCAGTCATGTTTTCAGGCTTTCCTCCACAACCATTAAGACCTCTTTTGTACTTTTTCCTTTGAGCAATGTAGGAGTTGACACCAGGCAATGCCAAGTTTCACAAGGCTCCTGATAAAGCTGCCAGAGTTGAGGACATCAAAATAGGGAATACGATTGACCTTTCTGGGGTGATGGTGGTCCTTGCTAGTACCAGTCTCCCAATCCCCAGAAGGAAACATGTTTCAGTGCTTAGTGCTGTGTCAGTGTTTCAGGGACCAAAAGGATATTAAATGGATTGCTGTACTTGGAAACTTTTCATAGAATCATAGTATCAGCTAGGTTGGAAAAGGCATTTAAGATCATCAAGTCCAACCATTACCCCAGGACTGCCTAAGGCCACCACTAACCTATGTCACTAAAAGGGCCTCATCTACACGGTGTGTGAACCCTTCCAGGGATGGTGGCTCCAGCACTGCCCTGGGCAGCCTGTTCCAATGCCTGACCACCCTCTTGGTGAAGAAATTGTCCCTAATATCCAATCTAAATAATCCTGGTACAGCTTGAGGCTGTTGCCTCTTGTCCCATCGCTATTACCTGGGAGAACAAATCGACCCCCATCTCACTCCATCCTCTTGTCAGGCAGTTGCAGAGAGCAATAACGTCTCCCCCTGAGCCTTCTCTTCTCCAGACTAAACCCCCCAAGGTCCCTCAGCCGTTCCCATCACACTTGTGCTTCAGGCCCTGCACCAGCTCCATTGCCCTTCTCTGGCCCCACTCCAGCACCTCAATGTCTCTCTTGCAGTGAGGGACCTAGAACTAAACACAGGATTCAAGGTGTAGCCTCACCAATGCCCAGCACAGGGGGATGATCACTGCCCTGGCTCTGCTGGCCACACTATTTCTGATACAAGCCATGATGCTGCTGGCCTTCTTGGCCACAAGCTGACTCATATTTAGCCTGCTGTCAGCCAACCCCCCCAGATCCGTTTACAACGGGCAGCTTTCCAGCCACTCTTGGCCCACCTAAAGCCAATGCCAGGTTTTTAACACCTCACTTCAGTGTTTTTCTGCAGGCTCAGCACCAGGTTGTGTTGCAGACAGCAAGCTGGGCTCTCCTACCTCTGTTCTGAGAGAGGTGTTGCTGGTTGTAAGCCACAAGGGCTGTGTTCTGCCCACTGCACTCTGTGTGGTGCCTTGCTCTGCGTCTGCAATGCAGAACAGCTCTGTTAACCCAGCTCCCTGCCCTGGCTCCTCTCTGGCAAACACCACACACTAACAGAGAGCTAAGGTGCAGTGTGGCTGGGGATGGCAGGCAGAAGGTCCCTGCCACACTACAAGCACGGCAGAAGCAGCCCAGTGTTCATGTGTGCAGGGCTTTGTGTTAGTCAGAGCTTCCTGAACTTGCTGCCAGCCTCTTTAAAAGATCAGCCTTGAAATCTGTGCTGTCATCTGCTGTGTCATCTACTGCTGTTCCTTGTGGGGTGACAGTGCCCCTTCCTGGCCCTGCCTGAGCACTGTCTGTGCTGCAGCGTGGTGAGCAGTTCAGGCAAGAGATTTGACTCTGGGCTATTACTGCTGCTTTCAAATCCCTGGAGAAAGAGGAGGATTGTGCCATCCTCCTGCTCACTGCTCCCAGTTAAGAGCGTTTCCTGCCCTTGCCTGCATCTGCTCTGTAATGCTGTTTGCTCCTCTAATGCAAGTGGAGCTTTCTTTTCTTTGCAGTGCAGACTGTATTTGCAAACCAGAGCCGGTTCAAAAGACAGAATGGGTGGGCCAGATCTGCTTGGGTTTCTGTTCCAGAGAGCTTGCAGCCCTTCCTTTTGGAAGGGTCACATTGCCCATCAGCTCTTGTGTGGGCTGTTGCCCCGGGTGAGCTGGGGCCTCTTGGAGCAGTTGTGCTGAGCTGAGCCTTGTGTCCATCTGGTGGTAGCAGCTCCCCTTGCTCTGATTTCTGGTCCAGCTGCTCCAGCACTGAAGCGGTTGCTCAGGGGGGGTGGGCAGACGGAGGTGGAAGGAATGGAATCCTGTGCAATTCCATGCATGGATGGTGGGACCAAACCACTCTGGGCCGGAGGTGCTGGAGAAGCAGCCTGGGTGAGCTGCCACATGCAAGGGCTCTGCTCTCACCCAGTTACTGCTCTGTAAAGCTTGCTGAGGTTTCATCAAACCCTTAGCAGAGATGCTCCTGCCACTCCGTGCTCCATCTCAGAGGCTTACAATACCAGAGTCCCTCGCTTAATGGACTTTTCTTTCCCTCTTCCAGAAAAAAAGACTGGAAAAGAAAAGAAGAAGGGCAAAAAGGTGACTTCTGAAGGGGATCCTGTAGCAGATGGCTCTGCTGAGGTTCACAAGAAGAAAAAGGTACGTGCAGGACCCTGAAGTGGGGTACCACAGGGAGAGCTGTTCTGAACTTGCACTTGTGATGCTCATCCTAATAGCATGCCAGGCTGCAGAGGAGGCTGCAGTTAATTGTGGCTGTTCTTGAGTCACCCTGACCTTTAGCCGGTTGGGATTGGGGTGGCTCAAAGATGGGCTTGTTCCTCTATTGCTCCCTCAGGAAGGAGGGAAGGAGTTCCTTCAGGAAGGAGGGAAGGAGTTCCTATCCCTGGAAGGGTCAAACCCAGGGGCCATTCTGGTGGCAGAGAATCTGCCCAAGGGAGAAGTACTGCTCTTCAACTCTATTCATCTAGTTTTCAGCAGAAACTGCATCTCTAAGCTTGGAAGGCTATGGCCTTCCATCCCAAGGGCTAGGAAAGGGTGCAGAGGAAGACTATAGGATGTTCTCTGTAATGGATATGTCCCTGTAGAGATGGTAGCCAAGAAGCTTCTGTGGCTTGTGGCTTTTCTGTGTCCTTTATGTTTGTGGTTTGATGACACTGATTTATTTTATGCCCTTTTCTTTTTAGAAGAAGAAAACAGCTGAGCCTGAAGGATTGCGAGAAGGTACCCGGCCTGTGGGGACTGTCAGTACCTCTGAATAGCAGTAGCTTTGGCCCAGGCTTGGGAAGACAATGTGCCCTCTGAATGCACACTGAATCAGCCTGGCCTTAGAGGGTCAGAGAGCACAGCGATGTAAGGGGAGTCGCACAGCAGCGTGCTGGCTTCTCAGGATGTGTTTGACCTCAACTCTTTATCTGCTGAGAACTGGATTTCCAGCCTGGACCTTGCTGTCCTCTGTCATCAGCAGTGATAAGCGGCCTCTGGCACTGTCTGCCTGGCCCTGTTAAGCACAGGGAGCTTGGAAAAGTAATGTGGAATAGATGGCGATGTTGTAGGCACCTGGAAGTGGACCAGATGACTCTGCCTTGCTCTGCTCAGCTGTAAGACTGTTCTCCTCCCCATCCCTAACTCTTAACTCCTATCCCCAAAGGTACCGCATCCCTGTGATTAAGGATTTATGGGTGAAGATCACATAGCAGAGAGGAAAAGGAAGCTCATCAGGAGAATTCCAGCCTTTTTCTTTTTTTAAGAATAATTTATAACTTCTTTTAACTGTGACTGTTAGAGCAGAGCAGTGCAACTTGCTGCCTCCTCGTGCCCTGCTGGGGCCCAGAGACTTGTTTAGTGCCCCTCACTGATGATGGCTCACCTGTTGCACAAGAACTGAACCCAAGGAGGCAGTTTGACCAGAGCAGAGCCAGCTTGCATAAACTGCCTTCCTCCTTGTTGACCCCCACCACCTCTTCCTCATCACAGAGCTATATTTTTAAGAGAAACTTTTCCCTTTTTCTGTTCTTTTCCTCTTCCCTCCTGTGATTTTTGTGCTGTTCTTTTGCTACTATGGAAGAGAGCTCTTGGGTTTGCCTTTTATTCCAGCACTGATGGTTGTTGTTTCCCTGGAGTTGCACGGAGCAGCTGTGTCCAGCAGTTGCTCTTGGCCAAGACGGTGTTGTTTTATGTGGGTGGTTGGGTTTTTTATGGAACACAAAAATAAAGAGAAGCAGGAGGTTTTGCTTCAGCTGGTTCAGGAGGAGGAAGGGGAGCAGGGCCGGGCAGTGATGGGCTTAGCCATCACCCAAGGGTACTGCAGGTACAGTAGCAGAGTCCAGCATCTGTCCAGGTTTGTAGGCATTGCTTCATCCCCTGGGAACGATTGACTGCTCTCTTCCTGCTCCTAAGGACAAGAAGGGCTGTTTCTCCTCAACTTTGAACTCTGTGTTCTAGCACTGGTTAATATGGGGATTTCCATTACTGGTTGGCACATCACCCAGCCTGCTGCTTCCCTGCATCTTGTATGGGATGTGCCTTGTTCCTCACTTCATTCCCAGCCATAGGGTTTAGGAGATGAGGAGCTAAAGGCCTGGGGCCCCTTGGCTTCCTGCCTCCCAGGCTCTGCTGTGAGGGCAGAGCTCTGCCTGCTGCCCTCATACCTGTGCTGAGCCTCACCTAAAGGGACAATGCTGGGGTGCAGGAGGACCCCCAGTGTGCATGGAGGTGGAACAACTCCTGGGCCAGGAATGGGGCAAGGAATGTGTGTGACCCTGGGTGGAGGCACAGATGCCCAGGTGGCTTTGAACTGATTTTTATTGAGATTAAAACAATGCAGGACAGTGCACATGTTGCGGGCACTGCCTTGCTCGAGCTGCCCACAAGGCTTTCTTATTCAGGAAGTTTATTGGAAATAATCAGCTTGTAAGGTCACCGATAAAGGAATTATCAGCTCTAGTCAGAAGAATTAGAAGCCCCTCTAGCTCCAGGGTCAGCTCCTCTGCCCGCTGTTACCCACTGCTGAGGCTGTGCTCCAGCCTGAAGGTGCAAGCTGAATGTGAATATGAATCAAAGCCAAGCACTCCACAATAAAATCCCTCTATTCTTGCACTCTAACAGGGCTTCAACCTATGAGGGTCAGTTAAGAAGCTGGTGGAGGTGTTTTTGCTGCGTTTAATGTTTGTTCAGGCTAAGAAAGCAGGCGTTAGTGGCTCGATCTTCAGCAGGAGCAATCGCAGAGCCTGGGCTGGGGGAGAAGTGCCCTGGGGGCCGGGCACAGGGCTGGGAACCAGCTGGTGTCCTTCACACAACGCCCTCACTGCAGCTCGTACCCCATCAGCAACAGGGGAAGGGACTGGGGGTCTGCTGTGGCTGAAAATGCTTCCAGCCTGCTCTACCTCCAGTTTTAGGAAACGTTTCCTCTGT
>JAVHNF010056640.1:5519-16435 GCA_034783455.1 Micropsitta finschii
GTTGTGACCCATAAAATGAAAATCCTCAATCTAGGGGCTATGGGAGTGTCTATTCAAACACAGGGAGAGCATATGATGATGAGGAAGACACTGAAGTTTGAGAAATGAAGAGGGAAATACCTGTGTTTATACAAAATAGAAAGATACTCTAGAGTTCAGATTCCTCCTGAGCAATGTTTTAGTCTTGTTTAACAGTGCTAAATCTATGTGGCTGAGCACGGCTCACTGAGTGAACACAGCATATGGGCATAAAAAATAACTTACAGGGACTCCACTAACCTGCCTGTTCTGCTTTTTATAGGGAAGCATTCAGCCCAGTGGGCTTTGGACGATGTCCTTATAGGGATGAATGACAGCTCTCAGACTGGCTTCCAGGATAAATTTGATGGAACTGTGGATTTACAAGCAAGCTGGTACAGAATACAAGGAGGTCAAGTAGACATCGACTGCCTGTCTATGGATACAGCTCTGATGTTCAGCGAAAACATTGGTACGTGGCACCAAACATTGCTAGATTTGTGTGAGTCTGGTTTATAAATTATTTACAAGTCAAGTTTTTACAGAATGGGAGGTACAGACAAATCCAGGTATAAAGAAATCTGCAGGGAAAAGAAGGCTGAAAAAAAGGTGAAAATACAGATACCGTATCTGTATTATCCATATACCATATGGAATATCCACATACTGTATCTGAGGGACAGTACTGAAAACATGCATAAGGTATATTCTTTTCATTGTTGTTTCTCTCTCTTTACTTAGGAAAACCTCGTTATGCGGAGACTTGGGACTTCCATGTATCAGCCTCCACATTCTTGCAGTTTGAGCTTAGCATGGGTTGCAGCAAGCCATACAGCAATTCCCATAATATTCACCTGCAGTATTCTTTAAACAATGGGAGAGACTGGCACCTGGTGACAGAAGAATGTGTCCCTCCAACCATCGGCTGTCAGCACTACACCGAGAGCTCCATCTACACTTCAGAAAGATTCCAAAACTGGAAGAGAATAACAGTCTACCTCCCACCCTCAACCAAGTGAGCACTGCTCTTCTGGCTGTTTAGTGTGATAAAAATTTTGCTGATCTAATTTGAGCAAACAGCTCCCAGCTTGGGAATTTTCTTCATGTCTTTTAAATTATTAACGGTGTGTTGTCACACCATTGGAATTTTAGATTTCACTTCAAAATATTTCATCAGACATAATCTGAACTGCAGGAACTTAAGAACGGAACAACTTTGGATGAGTGAATTCTGAAGTCTTGCCTATAATCTGTGACAGCAAGAATGGGAATGCTAAACCAAGCTTTTCTAACATTTACCCAGTAAGAAGCAAGAATTAATGCCCTGACCCTTGCTTTCATATAAACATATTTTCTGTCACTGCATCTAAGTTGTCGTCCAATATTTAGGCATGCTAGTCATGGCATTCAGCAAGTCAAAACACTTGTTACTGGTTGTGCCACTTCCATGGTTTTGACCAGGAGGAGAGTTCTGCCTGCCACCTAGGGATATCACATGGTTGTAAATGGATGTGGCAGATATGCTGGAAACCATCTCTCTCAATAAAACCATGATCTAGTTTAGAAATAATAGATGATGATATTGCTTAGCATTATTTTCAATAGTTCCATAATTCTTCAAAGCACTCTATGACCAGCAAAAGTTGCAGCAATGTTCTTCTTCAATTTTCCCTTTGAGCACCTTCCTTTAGAGTCTACTGCAATGTTACCTAAAGAACTAACCTAAGAAATAGAAACTTCCAGTTGAAACTGGAATATGAATATTTTCTAAATAAAGGGGGTCATGCTTATTAATGTGCTTTTCTTCTCCTAAAGTCTATGAGATTTTCTTTATTATTTAGCACTATGCAGAGCATACATTTTGGAGACTGAAGTGCATTCACTCTTTTTCCAGCTCTCCCAGAACACGATTCAGATGGATTCAGTACAACTATGCTTCTGGTGTTGATTCTTGGGCTATTGATAACGTGGTCCTGGCTAAAGGGTGCCCCTGGATGTGCTCAGGCCATGGCATCTGTGATGCAGGTCGTTGTGTGTAAGTAGCAACCTCCTTAACCTGCTTCATAGAAAGGATGTTGTTTTATCTAGGCCAGATGGATAACACCTTTTCCTCCCGATTTGTTGCTAGGTGTGACAGAGGCTTTGGTGGTCCGTACTGTGTCCCTGTCATTCCTCTGCCGTCTGTCCTGAAGGATGATTTCAATGGTAACTTGCATCCAGACCTTTGGCCTGAGGTCTACGGTGCTGAGAGGGGAAACCTGAATGGTGACACCATCAAGTCTGGAACAGCTCTCATTTTTAAAGGGGTCAGAGATTGCTTACATTGAAGACATGAATAAAACCCAGTAGAGTTAAAACAGAAAATAATTTTTTTGTTGTTTCCCCCCATATGTTTATGTCAGAGTCTTTAGGCTCAAACTTGACATTTTAATTTCTCTTGTCTTTTCCTGCCCTAAATATGCACCACATTTGTCACAGTTGGGTTTCATGAACAAATGGGTATGTTGGCCATTACTTTTATTTATGGCATAAATTCCTCCTTAACCACCAAAGGAAAAGAATGAAACTCTGCGGCCGAGATTCCTGGGGCCAAGTGTGTGGTTTGGAAATATGGTACACATCACAATTGATTTGGTTTGTGTCTTGAAATCCCCTGACTGGTTTTTGAGTATCTCAAATAATACAAATTATGCTGTAGTCTATGTAATCAAAGTTTACGTAATTAGTAATTAGCCTGTGTTTTACTTAATTCTATCATTTTGAAGTTTTCTAGGTCTTTAATTATTTATTGTTAATTACAGGTTAAAAAAGGCTGGGAAATGTAACATTTTCTGATCTTCTCAGTTCTTCAACAAAACACATCATAGGAAGACTTTTGTTCACATAAGAACACAAATTTTAAGGTCACACATGACTCTTCATTTGACACTATGAATTCATGTGCTCCCAAAAAGGAAGGTTTAATAACGTTTGGTGTAGAAATTCATTCTTTAGAAATATTTCTTTGCAAAGGATTGACTCCTGTTCAGCCTCTTTTAAATCATCATTTAAATCACAAATCACAGGATGTGAATTGTCTAAAACCTGGATTGGTTGTTCCTGCAGGTCGTTCCCTGGGGGAATGGGTCTGAGGAAGAGGCAAGCTCTGAGAGGTGGTTTGCTAGATCTCTGCAAAACAGGGACTGGCTCTGGCCACAGGATCCACTGAACGTTGAGCTCATCTGTAGAGATGGACAGGGCCTTAAGGGTCACTATGAGGTTTCCTGTCTGCTCCCTTTCTTTATTGCTCTAAGTCAAGAGGTTGCACCATAACAGGATATTTGTGCAAAATATTTTTCGAGAGATAGAAAAGAGCTCTTAGGGAGGAGTCTTCCTGCCTGGAAATGAGGGTGCTTGGCTACCATACAATTTGCCAAAAAAAGAAGTATACTATCTTGGACTCAATGTTTGAATAAGTCAGTGCTTGCAGATCAGATCACATCCCAGTGGTTCAGATCATGAACAAAATGAGCTGTACCTGAGTCTGTACCTGAGTCTGTACCTTATAGTTTAGCTGTGCCTCTGGTGGTGACACACACCTGTATCTAGCTCTTGCCACTACTATGGCTTACATTGCTAAGGCTGTCACTGTCCCTGTTTTCTGCTTAGGAGAAATTTCTCCCTCTCTCACTGCCACCAGCAGTCAATTAAGACAACATCCAGATAACAGTAAGCTGCAGAGCATCTTCAATAATGGGAACTGAGATTCACTCTATATTTTCTGTACTTGCAGGAAGGACTGAGAATGCTTGTTTCAAGAGATCTAGATTGCACTAATACTGTGTACATCCAGTTTTCATTTAAATTTATTGCCAAAGGTAAGATCACTGTTGATTTCCTATCACTTCTGCTTTATTCATGTGTAGTAGCATCACAGAAAAGAACATGGATTTACATTTTCAACATCAGTGTTGAACATCAGTCTATGACAGATAATATGGGAACTTGTTTGAGATTTTGTATCATCCCTACCTTGCTACCAGCCTACATGATCATCTATGCAGTTTGTAAGGAAAAAGTAAACTGTGGTGGTGTCAAAAACAGCACAGCTAGTACAGTCTTAGAGCAGAAGAGAAATAAAATAGCACAAGATTTTTTAGAGATTTTGCACCAAGTTGGAAAAAGAAATTAATTTATCAGATTTTTAAGTCATAAAAGTGCCTTAAGTAAATCAGAGACCAATAAGGAACTACAGGGGTGTTCCTTTTCAAGCTTCAGTCCACTGCATTAAAAGCTTTTACCGTTTGACTTCCTTAGGTATCTTAGAGATGATTAAAACTCCATAATTCTATTCAATTGTATATGAAGAATAATCAGACTTTGCAAGCCAACTTTAAACATTGGTGTAACAAGACAGTTTCCCTAGTACAAGTATTTTCAAACCAATAATTCAGTCTTACCCTGCTTTAAGCCCCTGCTATTCTGGCTTTATAAAATAATTTTACCCAAGTCAGGTGTGACACGGTGGAGAAGCTCTAACTTGGGCCACACTATGAAGTGAATGGGGAGTGTAAATTTCTCTGAGTGAGAACTCAGCTTAGGGATACTGTCACTCAGACACTGATGTTCTTGATGAGCAAGTCAGCCACAGGCCAGACATGCACTGAGGACTAAGCTTGTACAGGGTAACCAGCATCAAGTGCGAGTGCTGGGCTCTAATCAGTGTCTGTTCATAGCTTGAGCTGTAAAGAGCCTTTATTGACTTTTTAAGGCTTGAAGTAAAAAAAGAAGGAACTAGCAGCCAAAAATGAAACTTGTACTTTCAGTTCCACCACTGATTTTTAGGCCCAGCATAAATCACAGAATATTACCTCTTTGTTGTTATGGTTAAAACATGCTACTTAAGTGCTTTCCGTCAGTTGTAGGATTTCTGGGCATGAATAGGCTCATATTGGTGTCTGCGGTCTGAGCCATAGATTACAAATTTTTGAAGACAGTACTGTGTCTTTATCTGTGGGTGCTACAGATGGTGATGAAAATGTCTGCTACCTGAGAAAAACAAGCAAATAAATACTGAATTACTGAAAAATGTCTGTGGTAGAAGGAGCTAATTTGTTCTAATTTAAAAAATTATTGCACTGAGATAGGTTCTCATCTAAGTAATTAACTGTGACCATACATATCATGAACAGCAATGCAAGTTTAGCCCCTAATTCATTATTTTGCAGACAAACAAGGGAAAGCACAGGAAGATATGTATGTTCAATACACTATGTACAATACACATATAACATCTCAACAGCTTAAGTTGTTGTTAAAGGAAGTCTGTACTCTGTAATAGATGTCAGAGTAACCTAATTGTACTTACACTTGAAGAAGTGCTTTTAAGCCAGTAATTTTTAAATCTGTATTATAATGAATGTAAATGCATGTCCTTTCTGCTCCAGGCACCCCTGAGAGGTCTCATTCCATCCTGCTGCAATACTCTGTCAACGGGGGCATCATTTGGCACCTGATAGATGAGTTTTACTTCACACAGACCACAGATGTCCTCTTTATTAATGTTCCGCTGCCCTATGCAGCCCAAAGCAATGCAACGAGGTTCAGGCTCTGGCAACCTTACAACAACGGTAAGGAAGACACAGCCATGGGACTCCAGGTCCACACTTGCACAGCTCAGCATCTGTAAGAGGCTAGATTTTTGAAGTCAACAGTAATAGAAACCCTTAATTCATATTGTCTTATATTTTAATTCTTTCAACTAAAATTATCACGGGATTATGTTTATTGTTCTTACAACTCCTGCTGCTGTATGCTTTAAAGTGAACACACATTAACCTAATAGCCCTTGACTGTATGCAGAAGACTACCATCAGCTTTGGTCCTGGAGGGCCTGGGAGATCAAGCAACATTGATTGTTAACTTTGCTCAGGTTCTTCTCATTATTTTTAATGGACCTGATTCTCATTTACACAGGAACACATCCAGGCAGGGTTTGAATGTCTGAGAGAGGGAGACTCCACAACCTCCCTGGGCAGCCTGTTCACTGCTCTGCCACCCTGAACATAAAGAAGCTCTTCCTCATGTTGAGGTGAAACTCCTTGTGCTTTATTTTATGGCCATTGGTCCTCATCCTGTCTCTGAGCACTGCTGAAAAGCATCTGGCACCATCCTCAAGTGGGACACCACCTTCACCTTCAGTACATGTGTGACCCACAACTGCACAAGGCCACAGTTGCCACTGGTCAGCCACTGAGACTTTGTGCAGTGTTGGGCTAGAAGATGTCTCATGCATGGACAAACACTGCTCTATCATTGCTTCTGTTTCCATATCAGATGTGCAGAGACTTGCAAACCTCACCCTGGGGACACAACATGCCTGCAGGGAACATCTGGCCAGCCTTTGTGAATGGAACTGATCAAGTCAGGGTAGCACAGGGTACCCAGATATTACAGAATCATAGAATCAGATGTCACAGGACATTTGGCATTTAAGAAAGGAAGCATCTCCTAACATGATCCTTTTCTAATGCATGCTGATATTAATGGTCTAATGTTGGATCTTCTTCCTTCTCATCCAGAATGGTGGCTATAAACTTGTTTGGGATAGAAACCGTTTCACCTAACACTGACCCTGAAGTTGGTCATCTGAGCTAGTCTGTAGATAGAAATGTCCCCTCCCGGGACTGTTCATCTGTCCCACCTCAGATGCCAGCATGCCAGTGGGATGAAGTGCCTTCTGGAGGCTCTGGGAGGGGCTCACAGCACAAACTGGGGTTTTGCCAAAACGATTAGATCATTCCTTGCCACTCGGGGAGAGACTGCACAGCAAGGGAGAGCAGGAGGAAAGGACGTAAGCCTCGGCAGCCTCCGTGTCTCCAAATTACACGCAGGGACAGGGAGCCGGGAGAGCAGCAGAGGTGGGTCTGCCAGCCCTGTCCTTTCTCCAGTACCTTGTCCTTCCTGCCCGTTCGCAGTGCACAAGCACAGAAGATGAAGTATTCGGAACGACACAAGGACACAATAAATGACACAGGAAAGCCACCAGATGGGGCTCAACACTCGAGTAAACGCCACACCACTCACAGGCGACACTGGTGACACTGGTGTGACACCCCCAGCGCAGCCCGAGTCGGGTGGGAATGGTCGTGGACCACTGCTCTTCGATGGACATCAATCCTCCTCCCACCCCCCAACAGGCACAAAGCCACTGCCTGTGCTTGGTGTTTCCATGAAAGACCCTGCTGCAGGATGACACAGGGATTCTGCCTTCCCTCCCTGTGTGCAGGAAACTAAACGCAGTTTAGCTGGAAAGGCGATACTGGGGAGTGGGAGCTGTAATGGCTCAAGGAAAAAGTAGAGAAAAGGAGCATGCAGCTGGTTTTTATAGCATCAGCAACACAGCGCCACTGAAAACCAAGGTGGTGCTGCACATAAGGTGCTGCCCATGGGCAACACAGCATCATCTCTGCCAAACTCTTTCCAGGGGATATTCCCTAAATCTGTCCTGCAGTCCTGTGTGGCCTCCCCTTTGCAGGAACTCCCATTCTGGCTAGTACATGAAACCTAAATGCCTCTTCTGAAGGTTAAGCCACTAATTTATCCTTGCCCCAGCCATGGACAAGGAGAATTTATTCATTTTCACCCTGCAGCAGTCTCTTATCTGTTTGCACATAGTTACCATGTAAACCTTGCTTTATTACAGACTGAAAAACCCTGCCATTATCTTCAGTCCTTTCTCACAGCTCACATTTTCTAGACCTTTTCTCTTCTGCATTGCTGTCCCCATCACCTGTTATTTTAGAGACCATCTTTACTTTTCCAAGCACTCCAGGTTGGCAGAACCAAACTGTAACAATGCCACAGAGTCACTCAAAAAGATCAAGAAGAAACTAACAGAGAGACACCACATCCTGCAGTGATTCCTCCTTGGTCTCCAGGGATTCACCACCATCCACACAGTTTAAGCATGAATATTTTTAACTGGCCACAGTAAGAAGACATGCCATCTATTCATGGGGGCAGCATGCACGAAAGGACATTAAAATATGTTGGATTAAATATAATGCCCTGATCCTATCTCCCTCAATGGCCAGAACTATGGCAATGACAGTAACACCAGTTTCTCTCAACTGTTGAGCCCACGGACCTTTGCAAAGTCCAACTGTATTTTTTCCCCTTCCACAGATGGGGAAACTCAGTCATGGAGCACCAAAGAGCTCTCCAAAGTCTTCTGGCATCAGAACCCAGATCTAAACACCACAGCACAAACAGGTGAACGGAGTTTTGCTCTGCCTGCTGGTGGTCCTCCATCCAGGGCAGACATACTTCCTTGGCACCATGAAACCAGCCCTGCTCAATCTGATCTGTGCTGGAAGATCCGGGACAAATCTGTTGCTATCCAAATGCCACATGAGACTGTGGCTTCAGGGATCCCTTGGCATAATATTGGCCGGCAAAAGGTCACAGCCTCCCAAACGAAGTTTGTGAGCAAAAAGGCTCCAAGTATGCTTTGTAGCTAAAGGGAAAAGAATTTCTCTTTGTACTCTTTTTGGTCCATCCAAAAATATGGTGCTCTCTCTTCAGCATCCCTTAGACCCAAATCTGACAAAGAGAGGAAAAGAAGGAATAAAACCCCCTTCCTCTTTGATTCCAGTTGATTGTGAGTTTTCAGCAGAGGAAGTGCAAGGGTAACTGGGAAAAGCAGTATTTCTACCTGGTAGGCTTTCAGCAATTAATAAACACCTGTCTAATTAATCAATACAAAATTGCACCTAGCTGTAACACTGGTAACTCTTAACCCTATTTCCAAACACCAATGTGCAGCACTGGTGTAAGCACTTTTATTCCAATATATCTGTTTCTCTGTGCTATTTTATTTACTTGTTTGAGGGCCATTTCCTACCTGTACTAACACTGGTTAAGTGTGTGCAAACTCTGAAGAAAAAATGAAATCAGCATCATTTCACCTGAAATGTGTTGTTCTTGGTCAAGCTGGTAGCAAACAGGAGTCTATAATTAGACTTTGAAATCCATATTCAGGCCCAATCTTCAATTTTTAGCAACACGATGCCTCCTCTTATGTCAGTGAAAGCCATTCACTGCTCTGCGCTTTAGAAAATCAGGCTAATTTATTTATTTAGGAGCTTAATTTTGGATACAGGAGCCTTACTTTGAGCTTTTTATTTTTCGAATGCTGGCTATATTTATATCCGAGTGTGTGTGTGCATGTATTTTTAGTTCTAAGTCTCATCATGGCTTCAAGAGACAGAACTAATTTAGGGTTGGGAGGGGGATTCGGGGTGATTTTCTTTAAATGCACAAAGGGTTGGCTGTCTCTTCCATTCTGGCAGGGCTCCCAGAATTCCTGTTGGTATAATTACCCTCACGCTTATTTACTACGTATGGCGCAGTAGCACACAAACTGCACGGGGCAAAGTCTCTGCTGTCTCTGCGCCAAAGCATGCTTTTAAGGAGCCAAAGCCATCAGCTTTGGAACTGTGGTCAAACAACCCTTGGAGAGAGCCCCAGGATGCCACCAAGATGGAGAAGAGGAGATGCTCCTACTGTAAACAAATACCCCAATAGCTTAAGTTCTATGGAAAAGGATGCTTCATGTAGATGACAGAGGCTGTTCGGCTGTCTCAGCAAGGACTGTAACAGAAATGTCCAGGGATAGGATTATGAATTCAGAGGGTCTGGCTGTATCATAGAATCATAGAATGGTCTGTGTTGGAAAGGAGCTTAAGATCATCTAGTTCCAACTCCCTGCCATGGGCAAGGACACCTCACACACAAAGCAGACCAAAGACCAGCCTTTGTCCTTGGCCAGCTGGCATGACTTGACCTTCATGTGGCTATGGCCATGTTGGCTTTGGCCAAAATTGCCACAGTCTGCGCTGACACTTTAACAGGGTGAACTATCAAAAGACTGTGCCTGTGCCTTGGCACAGTTCAATTTACAGAGGTGGCTTTGAATATCACCAGCAGAAAGGGTAGGAGGATGCCTCAGGCAACAGGCTGGTTTGAAATGAAGAGGATGCTGATGTCTAAGAGGGGTGCAGGAGCACAGAAAGGCATAGAAACACAGGCCCTGGGCTATGTTTTGAGGAAAGAAGAGTCCTGATGGCCTGTCCCACACAACCACAAGCTGACCAAGGTACGGAATCTCAGACTGTATCTACAATAGTCAACAAGGGACAGGGGTGTGATTGCTTTTTCTAAGACCAAAGGGCCAAGACTGACCACGGAAATGAGCTCATGTCATCCTTCAAAACCAAGTAGCTTCCTCAAGCATTGGGAATGATCCCTAGCCCCTACAGAGTCCTGAACCCTGCTCAGGTCAGGGAGAGTACTAGTAAGTCTTGACCAATTTAGTGATTATACTAAATTAAGCATCATGATGAATTTACAATGCCCACAAGAAGGTCTTGAAATGGCCCAGTTTACTAGTATAGGTATATAGAAAGACAGAAGGGAATAGGATTTGAGGTACTCAGTCCAGTCCCAAAAATTCCATGTTGGAAAACTCTTCTTGACCAACCACAACCAACACTTGTTTTCAGAGAGGCATACCCTGGCTTGACAAATGGGAGAGCATGCTTGAGGAGCCAGAAACAGACCTCTAGGGAAAGAAGAAGCTCAGAAAATTATCTCTGCTGGGTAGGCTGCAATTTACACCTGCAGCACCTTAGTAGGCCTAGTAGGATTTACGAAGACCAGGAGGGCAACAGGTACAGCAACCTTCCTATCATCTCCTTAACTTCTTCCACTTCTCTCCAGAGAACCTTACTTTGCCATGGCACTACAGGACCATGGTTATGTCCTAGGTGTCATGGTAGCAATACACAGAATCACAGAATCCCAAGGGTTGGAAGGGACCTCAAAAGATCATCTAGTCCAACCCCCCTGCAAGAGCA
>JAVHNF010056649.1:14858-32594 GCA_034783455.1 Micropsitta finschii
GTCTCACAAGAGCAGAGTAGAGGGGCAGGATCACCTCCTTCGACCTGCTGGTCACGCTCCTTTTGATGCAGCCCAGGGTATTAATGTGGGTGACATGTAGAGCTGAACCTTTCTGAAATCTCAGTTGTTTAGAATGCTGTTGGCAAATTTTAGAGGTGTGTACTTCAGGTCCATTGCAGTTAAAATTCTCGTGGATTCTGTACTGTGATGGAGGAGCACTTCAAGCAGCCTTTTCTAGTGAAAACGGGGATGATTGTTTCTCAGGAATGCATCTTTAAAGGTCAAGTCAAGCTAAAATGGAGAATTGAAAGCATATTGTAGAGACTGGTATCAGAAATGCTGTGTTTCTTGTGAATAGGAATGTGTGTGTGTTTAAAAGCAACCGCAAAGGGGAAAAGAAAACATTGGAAGGAGAGCTGAGTGGTCTGTTTTCCTAACGAAGCACACTGTTTCCAAAAGGCCTCTGCTCTAAGCCCGCAGCCCAAACAACTTATTAATGGGAGACCCTGTACTCTGACAACAAGATTATGGTGTCAAGATTGCATTATGTCGTATAAGCCTTTACTTTTTCTGTTACTGTAATAAAAAGTACAAAGTAAATGCACAGAAAACTCATCTGGATTCCTGACAATGTATGTGGCAGCACATCTGGAGTTTCTCATACAGAAGTTGCACTTACCATGTACTGATGTGCTGCACAGCACTGTTCTGTTGTTCTCTGAATCTTTATGTGTGGTAAAATCTTGGTTTTGCCTTGAATATTAAGCCTTCAGTGTCTGATTATAAATTTTTAATTACATTTTATATATATATGTGTGTGTATCTTTATAATGAGAGTTATTTGCTTGAGAAACTCAATTGTTCTTGTAGAACCGACAAATGTTGGCTAGAACTACTTGGGTTTTATCTGGAAGAAATAGTGTTGGTGAAAACAGTTGTACTGACCTTAAAGTTCTGGTGTTGGAGCATTGACTTTTAAACAGTTCCAAAATGGTTTTATTGGAGAAGAACCTTTTGTGATGGCTAAGATGTAACTCTGGAGAAGCAATAGGGTTGTGTTGAACATTGAGTTTTGCTTATCATTTGGTTTGGTAAGTTGTCTGGGACAACATGAAAGACTGTTGCAGAGATTTTGACATGCTGCTGATGCAGAGCAAGATCAAAGGGGATTTAAGCACAGTTGTTGAGTACCTAATGAATATTATGCAAGTGAACTGGGTTATTTAGCGCTTTCAGTTTCTAGGGTATGAAAACTATACAAGTGTACATATTGGTGAAGTAGTCTAAATCTACCTTTTGTTTTCTGTTTTATAGGCAAGGTGATTTGTATGTCCTATGATAACAAAGGTACCAATGTGTCATTTTAATTCACTGGATGCAGCTATAAGTCGTCTTGCTATATTTTTCTCTTCTACTTCCTATGCTATTGCCTATGTACCTAAATTTGTCTGTGGTATTGCCAATTGGTACCCCATCAACATGCAAAATGGTGATAGTATTATCACTGATCATGGGAATTGCAAGGCCTGGCACAGAGCAAGTAACCAAATAATACCTGGCTTTGCTTTTTTTTTGTGTCAGTGCAGAGTCTGAGATAAGCAACATCAGTTTATGACATGATTAATAGAGAACAAGAAAGACCTGTCGCCTCATGCAGTGCTTTAACTACCAGACTTCCTGCTTCTCGTGGACTATTTCTTGTGCTCTGTGTGTTTTTCCTCAAACAACCAAGGCCTGTAAGGACAAGTGTTGTCTGTTAAAACATTCTGATTCATTGCCTTAAACACTGTCCAATCTAGAGCATATAGTGAAGGCAAGTTAGCCCTGGGATAGGGCAGCTCTTAAGTTGCATGGTCTGGTTCCACATGATCGTATGTGCTTAAACGTACATGCCAGATAAAATTGCTCAAGAAGCCACAGTTTTGTAATGTCTTGAATTATAAGTGCTTGGTTTTGCAATCTTTGTGGCTGTCACACTAAAGAAAAAGAAATAAAGAAAAAGAAATATTTATTTGCACTTCAATTTATCATGTGGGATTGCATTAATAGCCACATATGCAACCAGCTGGGTGGGGATAAATCTGCCATTTGAAATTAAAGAAGTGAAATAAGAAGCTTATTTTGTCAACCAGTTTCTCAGTTCCTGTGGTTCACTGATGGTTTTCATCTCATTACAAACTTAAGCAGTTGCTTTCAGCCACCTCCTAGATGAGTGAACTACCCTACTCTGCTTTTCCATAGGAGGAAATGGAAAGAGGGAGCAATGAGAGTGTGACCTGGTGGCACTGCTGGGAGGAGTGTGAGCCGTGGTTGATAATGAAATCCTGAAGGGTGGGGAACAGATACATATTGAGTTACCAGTCTTGTGTGATGTGTAGCACTTGGTGCTGGTATTTGATGGGTTGTGGTGGTGGTTGCCTAAGTTTGCTGTGGAAAAAGTGCGACATGTTGCATCCTGCGATATATTGGTCAACTTTACAACTGCTTAAAGGCGGGCAGAGGTGTAAGGATTTGTGACTTCTATTTGAGTGCAGGAATGTGCTGCAGTGGTGTGGGTCGCTGGCCTGTGATCCATCTCCTGGTCTCATTTTGCACTACTGCTCTTCTCCTTAACCATCTGTGGTTACCTCTGCCCTCACGTTAATGTGTGCTGGCTGTCAGCACTACCTGTGCAGGGACCAGAGGAAAGAGCGCCCGTGCTCTCGAGGCTCTGTGGCTTGTGGCAGTTAAAGCAAGTTAAATGTCACAGAGTTCCTGGAGGTTCGTGTAGGGATGATGTTGGTACAAGCGGAGTGCTTGGAAGTGGGTCATCAGCAAGCTTGTGCTGAGTGTGAGCAAATGTCTTGTTTTGGTTTTGTGACTTGACTTTCATGGATCATCTTTCTCAACAGCAGAGGGCAGCTCTGAATGGTGTGGAGCGGCAGTGAGCATGGAAGTGCCAGGGTTTCAGAAACATATTAAACAAGTATTAAGCATAAATGTTTAATACTTACATTTAATAATGTTTAATATAAATTTAATAATGTTAAATGTCTAATGTTAAGTATTTATAAGTTTAATAATGTTAAATAAATTTAATAATGTTTAATACTTAAATTTTTCTCTTCTCCTTCCCTTCCACTCAATGATGAGGCTGAGGTAGATACCAATCTTGCTATCATTTTATACATTTCTTACAAGAGGTTGTATATATCTTTCACATTATTTCAAGTCTTTGCTGTGGTGAGACTCCTTCTTCTGCTTGTAATTAGTTTGCAGCATTGGAATCCTTCAAATTTCAGCCTTTAATCTGGAAAACCAGGCACATGGGGCTGTTAAAAACTTGTAATAGAAATCCGCAGCTCGCTTGTCCAGCAGCACTTCCCAAGGGCACATGATACTGCTTTGGATACTGCTCAGTCTCCAGTTACTGAAGGGGATAAGAGCCTTTCGTGCTCATGTGATGTGCTGCTGAGCTCTGTGGGCACTACAGAGGTTTAATTTATTTCCCTTTCTTGCCTCCCTTTTTGGGAATGTTGTTTCTTTCTATGTATTACAGGCTGTAAGCTAATTATTTTGGCGTAGAAGACAACTGTGGTGTCTTTTGGCTTACTACAGGAATGAAACAGCTTTGGGTGTGCTTTCTGGAGGGATCCTTCTCAGAGTAACTTATTTAGAAGAGGATCTGAAAAGCATGATGTCTGCATGGTTGAGGTTCTTTCAGATGGAGTTGTTAGGCTGTGGGAGTAGAAAGATTTGGTTCCTTTTCTGGATCTGCCTAGTGCTGAATTACAACCAAGGTAATGTACTGTGTTTGACAGGACAAACAAAGCACCGATATATTTCCATAGCTCAGTTTATAAAATCTTGGCTTTTTAATTTATGCTCAAGTGAGGTGATATTTGGGGGAAATAAAAAATGGTTTTTAGGCAAAAAAAAACCCTCAAAACCCAACAAAACAACTAAAACCCAAGAAGCAGCTCTTGCTTTTCAGAAACCAAATGTTGTGACACAACTGTTGGGGTGATTGTATTTCCTATGTCAGGTGACATTATGCAGCAATTGCTGTTGCTTGCTGTAGGTTTTATTTGGAATATGAGACAAATGTTTTGGCAGCTGACCTAAAAACATGCAGATTTGATTTCCTTGGAAGCTGAACAGAACTATTGCTTTGGTTGGCTTCAAGAGAAAATGCGAGACCCCGTTCTGTTATCTGAAGATGTTAAATTATTTGGTATTTGATTTTCATCTGAGCTAAGCAGGTACCAGCATTACTGTAACATACACCCAGGTAGACAGGCTCTTGATATAATCTGAAGGCATCTGATACCTGAGATATACTTGCATAGAGCTGCAGCAGCAAATTAATAGAGACTTGTCTAGTTAAGAGGAAGACTTAATACGAACTTTCAGCTGAGAAAGCTCATGTTTTGAGTTTTGACTCGAGTTGTGATCTGTGCATATGGTGATGTGAATAAGTAAACTGGCATGAAATGCATCTGTCAGTAATGCTATTTCTAGGTATGGCTCAACACTGTATTTAGTCTAAGGAATACAAGAAAGCTTTTCAATAGGTCCTTGAAAGAAGTTGAAGAGTTAAGTAGGGGTCTGGATTGTTCCTACCTAGTTTGCAAGGACTGAAACAGCAGAACTAACCTGCTGTCCAACAAAGAAACAGCAGCTTGGTTTCTTGTATTTTTTCATTAACAAATTAGGAGCTTACTGTTTACTGCTTCTTTCTCAGTGCAGCAGTTTCTCATCCATATGGGTTTGTTTACAAGGCACATTCCCCACTGCCCTTCCCTCCACTGTGCCTCAGGTATCATTGGCTAAACTTGAAGAATTACAGAATCCTAAACTGGTTTGGGTTGGAAGGGACCTTAAAGCGCATCCAGTTCCATCCCTCTGGCACAGGCAGGGACACCTTCCACTGGAGCAGGTTGCTCCAAGCCCCTGTGTCCAACCTGGCCTTGAACACTGCGAGGGATGGGGCAGCCACAGCTTCTCTGGGCACCCTGTGCCAGCACCTCAGCACCCTCACAGGGAAGAACTTTTTCCTTATATCTTAACCTGAACTTGCCAGTATTGCTGGTGTCCTAGACTTTGGCCATGAAAGGTATCTTCCATTGTACTGCATGTATTAAGTTTTGTACATTTGTTTCCTCCACTGAAAATTAGCAGATCTTTATATCCAGGAGAAAAGCTTGATTAGCAGCATTGAAAAAAAGCCATCACAAACAAATACAAAGAAACCCTAAGGTCTATAGAGCTCACCCAGAAGTGGATACATAAAGACCTGTTAGGATCCCTCGAGCTGTTCTGAGCCCCTGCATGGACACACTTGCTTTCCTACTCATGGTTTCTCCATGCATTCCTGCCTAAGGCATGGCAAATTTAATGGTGTATGGCTTACTGAGCTGTTGACTCTTGGTTTTCATTCCTGCTAAGTTTCTAGTGAGGCATAAAAGAATGTTTGTGAACAAGAGTCCGTGTGTACACAACTCTCCAGCGTCTCCTTCCTCCTTCTGCCCTCGTGTAGTCACTTCAGCCAAGCCACGGATTAGTAGAAACTGAATTAGATTAAAAGGGAAACCAGGTTAAAGAAGCAAGTTTTAGCTCCCTGTTAATTGTAACTTATCTAGTGCCTGGATAATTGCTTGTAAATACCTGCTGAGTTGCCAAGCCTATGTTAAGGCTTGTCAGTCTTTAATAAATCTTAGACTTAAGATCCTACTCTCTGATGATACCCATCACTTCCCCATCCAAAGGTAGGGCAAACCAAGGCAGTAATGCTGAGCACTCCAGCTCAGCTAATCTGGCAGAATGCATCCCAATCTTTCTAAATGTGTGAGAAGAGCTGTGCAAGAGCTCCTGAAAAGGTCATTGGTATTTTTGGAGCGATAAATCATGGAGGGAAAGATTTGCATTTTGGTTGTATAAAATCCAGGGCTGGATTAGAGAGAACATACTTTGCAGTAATATTTCTCTCCTGACTTGTTTTATTAGCTTCCTTTAAACATGTTACATTATTGCTTATAGAATTTCATTTACTTGGATTGGCAGCTTGATAAATATGTCTATTGGCGATGATTTGGATTGCTCTGGGCATTAATATTATTAAAACCTGTCACAAGGAAATGTCTGAAAGATGACTTACTGTAAAGATTACAGCATGAAATAAATCATACAATGGTATTTGTTACCGTTTATGGCCTCTTGGAGCCGAGTCAATCCCTTTTTATGTTGCATTATTTTTCAAGTTTTTATAGCCTTACATTATATATCGCTGTCAGAAATGAACAGATGGGGTGTCAAACACGAGCCTTCTGAATAATTCCCACCCTCGGGTTATTTGTATGAAGGACAAGTGTAAAACTGTGTTCTCAAGAAAAAGGAGATAGATAGAGGTGGAGAAAGTGTTGTTACAGTGAGCAAGATCCCTTTTGTCAGCAGGCACATTGTGCTTTTGATCACTACCTGGTATTTACGCTACAGGGTGGGGGCTCTGTGGAAAATTTAGCAGTCTGTTGGCATAGCACAAAACCCTCACAAGTTAGACAAGTTTCCTGTTCCTTCAGCATCACTTTAATTCCTAGAATGGGAGGGAGATGTGGACCTGTATTTCAGTGATAGCCAAACCTCAGAGGGTGCAGAGGAATACAGGGAAGTGTGGATGCCTGTAGGTACCTCTCCAACACTTCAGGGGTGGAACTCTGAAAAGAGTCCCTGCTGAAGTACCCTAATGGCGTTTCTGGATTTTGGGATGCATAAGGAAGATGTGGAACAGGTATTTTGGACATGGAAGTCTATGAACTGACGTTAGGCAGGGAGCTCCATTGGGAAGAGGAGATAGTATTTTGCATTCTACTACTTGTTGTGTTTGGAAGTGCCATTTCTCTTGGTATGTGCTTGAAGCCTGCTTCACAAGAGTCAAGGTGACAGGCTGGATGGAGGTTAAGCTGAGTGAAAAATTCAGGTGGAAGGCATTGTCCATGTGTGCTTCCCCCAAGCTTTCTCTCTTCAGATCTCCAGCCCCCAGAATCCTATACAAGTACACAAAAGATGTATCAGCATTAGTTTTGGAACAGGACTCTTCTTGGTACAAAAGGATCTTTAAACACCCCAAGATACTGTTCTGTCGGCACAGCCTACCTCATGGGACACAGGTCTTCACAGAGACTTGCACAACCAATAAGACTGATGGATCATTGTGATGGAGCAGGTATTGTAGTGATTTCTGTTACAGAGCCTGGCTTCCATGGTGTGCAAAACCCACCCAGACTTGTTCTGTACAGGCTGCATGAAGACCAAGTCTGTTTACTGGCATGGAAAGAGGAGTTTCACTTTAGGAAAGCCCACAGTAAGCAAAAGCATCCTCCATTTGGGCTTGGAGTCACTGGAGATGTTACTGTTAACTCTGACAGTACTCTTCTTCCATCAGTGATTTATTTCTTGATTGATTTTGGTTGAATTTTGTATATAGGCTTCCAGTTATTTATTTCTTGTTTCCTTCCCTTCTGGAGAGTAAAAAATGCAGAATACTAGGAAGAAAAAGTCTCAGTCCTTGCCTACACTTACGTAGAGAAGTGTTTCTTAACCTTGGTTTGTATTCACGCTGGCTGGATTTGTCACCTGAACTGCCTGTGATTTTAGCCAGCCACCATTCTGCAGTCAGTTAAGCCATAGTTTATTCCAGCTTCTTTCTGAAGCTGTCTTCCCTTGTGTTCACATGGCTCTCTTGTTTCTCTGAGACTTGCCATTACAGATCAGAGAGCTTTATCCTTTGCAGCCTCTCCCTAGGTTCCTGTCTTGTCTATATTTCATGTGAAAATACACCACCTCTCTCTTCCCCAGGCCCTTGTCCCACATCTATCATCAAGCTTGCATAAGAGTTTTAGGGATTCCCAGTCACTGTGCAAAGCACAGTTGTACTGCACACTGTAACTGGAGTTGCACCCACCTGTACATACTAATCCCATTCTGCGTTACACAGTGGTATAATCACTGAAGGAATTTGCATGACTGATGGTGTGAGTTCTGAGTGCATAAGGAGAAGTTTCATAATTAGCTTTCCCTGTGAACTTGTGCAAACCAGTCTATTTATAATTTGGTCAGCTCCTGCTTTTTAATGAGGGTGCTGAGAGGGCCTGAAGCCTCTCATGCATTTTGTATTTTAATTACCCACAGTAATTCTGACAATTACACCAATGGCATAAATCACATCATAATGACCCATTAGAAATAACACACCCATATTTAATGATTGGATGGGGATTTAAGTTAAACAGATATGCAGTGGCTTAACATGAAGCCAGTGGTAAGTTTTGAAGGCTTCCAGATCTTTCCCTTGAGCTGTGAAGAAACCTTGTGCCTCTTTCATGGGCCAAGTTCTGATTTCTTTAGCAGGGAATTGCTTTTTGTGGGATGACATCCATTCAGCCTGTGTGCCAGGCTAGAACTGGTCTTTTCCATGACTTGAGTCTTGGTCACTAATTGGCCATTCTGCTCTCTTGGAGTCCAGGAGAATTTAGGATGTCACTTACAAGCATCGCTGGATGTCATGCGAGAATAACAGCATTGGGTTTTAGGCAGTAACTCATGTTTTACTAGGGATGGCATGGAGCTACAGCTCACTTCTATCTGGCAGACAGCTTTTGTTACACTGTCCGTGGTTTAATGAAGTGTAAATTTATCTAGCTTGTGTGTGGTGCTTAATGCCTTTCTTACTGTTGTTGAGGAGGGCAATTAGTGAGGGATGGTCAGCATCACATTGCTTACACAGCACTGTCTTCTCAGGTTCTTTCTTGGGCAGTGCCACCATGTGCTGCCTCTTACAGAGACCTGAAACAACAGGGCTGGGCTGGCTCTGCAGGTAAGTCCCTTGAGGAGCAGAGTCTGCACAAAGATACCACCAGTTCTGCCAAGGCTGTACAATAGACTACAGTGTAGTCTATTGTTCAGCGGGGTCCTGGCTCCCCGGCTTTGACCCTTAGTGAAAATCACTTCTGTTATCGAAGATCTTGAGTAAGCCAAGTTCTGCTCTTTCGATTATTGTGCTATTAATAACGTCACAATAAGTGGGTGGAAATAGCTAATGGCTCTAAGCTACAAATGATCCCAAATGTTCCCAGTCTCTACTCTCCTGGAAACCTTGACAGATTGGGAGTGCTTAGTAAAATATTGTAACACTCAACACGCATTTACTAGACAGCAATCCGTCCCATGACGGCTTCCAGATGTGCGAGTGTGTGCAGTTTCATCAGTCAAGAACACATTCTGTTGCCCTCTGCAGATCCCCCATCAGGCTGTTCATGAATGCTGCTCCTAATTAAATTAACCCACTAACTAGCCATGCAAATTTTGATAAGCACTGACCAAAAAAAACAAAACCAGGGAAGTGTTGAGATGCTCACAAACTGACAAGGTTGTCTTCAGAGATTATTTATCATTATGAGAAGATTTGTTTTTTCCTTTCCTGTTTGCCAAATTCTGCTTTGTCCCTTCATACATGACAACTATTTCAAGGGTTTAATCTAATAATTAGGAACTGAATTTTGCCACCCTTACTCAAGCTGTCTGCTGTCTTCCTCTCTGAACAGCCTTTCTGGAATCTAAGCAAGCCTCTACTCTGTCTGCGGGGAGCAGGATCAGGCGTTGGGTTTTAAAATACAACCTGTGCCCAACCAAAGGAGTAGTGGGAGAATGAAAACATGCACGTAGAATAGAATGCACTTGTCCATGCCAGGGAGAAGAAGCTGTGTCTCTTCTGGCCCTCCTGTGACCTCGCAAGGGGAGAGGGAGGCTTCAGCAAAGATTTCACAGAGGATGTTCTGCATAACGAGCTGTTGTTTTCTGTCAGAAACAATGGCTCATAGCTCTGACACATGACATCTGCCTGCAGAAGTAGGATCCAGCTTCCCCACAGTAACTGGGCTATGTTAATTTGCAAAAGTGGTGGAGTTATTACACCTGGTTTCTGTCTGTGGCTGAACGACATGTTCTTACACAGTGAAGTGTTAGCTGAGGGAGGTGATTTGGATGGAGGTTGAATGCAGAAAGGGAGAGCAGGCAACAAAAGCAGATGATGACTTTTCTGATGTGTCACTCGGAGGTTTCTTCAGTGAAGTAGGTCCTAATGCGTCTGGATCAGTGTTCAGACACTTCAGTCCATTTACCCTGTGCGGTCTGAACTTCTCCAGTGCTGCCAACTCTTCAGACTTTGCCACTCAGTGATCAGGAGTTCTTTTCAAGGCATCATCACCTGGAATCCTGTCATTAGAGAATCTTGGCTCCATTTTGAAGTGTGATGTCAGGCAGTGCCTATTAGACGAAGATTCAGCCTTTCTGTTTGTGCGTTGTGTAAGTCCCAGTGCTACATCTCTCCTTCCATGCTGTTTTCTCAGTTCAACTTAGTTTACCTTTATTGTTCATGTTTACAACTCTAAATAAAGCAGGAGTCCCTAAACTTCGTGGGGGAGTGTAAGTATTGCTGCAATATAGATGATAAGCACAGTCTATTTGTATTTGAGTGTATTCTGTACGAGCAGGCTGACTTCACTGGGATTACATGTGTATTGCTTAGGGGCAGATTTGGTTCAGTGGATGTAATTAAGAAAAATTTAACTACTCATTTTTAAGAATGGTTCTACTTATAGCCTGGCATAGTTGTTAATTATTGGATGGAATACTCTACATTACAGTATTTTGCAATGACACGTAATACCTCTCTGTGTCAATTAATTAAGCCTCAGAGTTCCTTGTGAGGTAGGGAAAGCACTTTGATGCATTGTGATTGGAGTGATATAATCCATGGTGATGAATAAGCCAAGCCCAGACAAGCACTGTGTTCTTACAGTGTGGGCCTGGGAGTGAGCAAAGGGGCTTTGGAGCAGCCTTCAGAGGCAATGTTCATTGTGTGTGTGTGAAACTCCACTCCTCCCTAAAGGAAAAGGTTCACATGTGTGGATCTGGGAGCCAGTCAAAAAACAATGAGAGGATTCCCAGATGGGATGTGAACCGAACAGCCTACGTGCCAAGAGTTAAATCATCCCCAAGGCTGTGGTACAGAGGTAGGGGAAGGATGTCAGGGTGTTTGTGCTGATGGGCTGGGGCATTCCAGCTCCAGCTGCTGGAGCAACCTGGTGCAGGTCCCACTGGTGTTTGCTCCCTGGAGGCTTTTGTGCATGGATTTGTCATGTGTGGGTTCCTGGGGACCAATGGCACAACTCTTCCAGGCCTTGCTTGTCCTGAGGTGCTTTGTGAGTACACTTGTACCCCTTTCGCTCTCTCTGGGCAAGATTTGGGACACAAAAATAAGCTCTGATTCCTGCAGATTTACTGCTGCTCTGTAGTTGGGGTGCAGAAGGCAAACCAAATGAGCACAGACCTTGATGCATGCACATGGCATTAAGACTCATTGTAGCCACATTTTCCCGTGACAAGGAGTGGAAGAGCTGATGTCGGAAGACTGCAGGCGAGGGATTCAACAAAGCTTTAGGGCTTTGCAAAGGCATTATGAAGAATTTAAAGATAGCTTGTCAGCGGGAAGTTGTTGGCAGCTAACAATTTGATAGAAAGACTTCCACTCCTGCCTTCTAATGCTATAGACAACTGTTAATCACTTATGTTAGTCCTCAAATGAAGTTTGAAACATCTTGGATGTGTCTGACCATCTTTCAGTGTAGCTGAGAGCTACGTTCCCTACTTTGATTCATAGTAACATGAATGACTGGTTTATATCAGATCACGGCTGTGGAAACAGGCAAAAAAGAAATGTTTTACCATGTTGCAGCACTCTTAGTTTGAGCCTGCTGCATTGGAGCCAGTTTGGATGATACAGAAAGTATTGAACTGGGGTTACTTGTAGTATAAACCCAAGTTTTTCTCTGAGTTTAATGGTGGGCTCTTGTTACAGGCTCAGTTTGCCTGTGGGTTGGGCACTGATTACACCAGTGGCTTATGTGCCTGATGGTGTGAAAGAGGGCTTTGAAATGTTCAGCTATTAGGACCACAGTCACAGAAATGCCCACAGTCCAGAGTACCTGGTCTGCAGAGTAGGTCAGCTCTACTCCTACAGTCTTGTGCTATTTTGTCATTCTATTCAGAGCAATGTGAGTGGTAAGGACCTCAAATGAGAACATGATGCAAGAAAGGTGACACAAACATAGCAATGCAGAGCAACATGTGAATGCAACTTTCCTTTCCTGATGGATGCAAAGCTAGTACAGATAACAGTGCAGCACAGTCAGGTTGTGAACCACATAACCTGCTAATGGCTGAAGTGACTGCAGCTCAGTCAGAGACTATTTCTGTCACCCTGGGTGCTAGAGTGTGTCAGTGTCAGTGCCCTCAGCCTCAGACTCCTCCAAGTCCAGTGCAGGATGATTTATGAGTCTCTCAGGAAAATCAGAATTCCACAAGAATCATTTACAGAGTATATGGCAGAAGGAACCCTGAACTAAAGAGTGGTTCTTGTTAAGTCAGAATATGCTTGGCTTTGGCAAGGTGAATGCCGTTATGATGAAGTGAGTTTCCTGCTGTCTTTTCTCTCTATCTCCCACTTTAGGGATCCAACAGGTGTTTCCTCCAAGGCATATATATTTCCCATAATATTAGAATGAGGAGTTGTCATTTCTGACAGGTTGTGTATATAGATGATGGCTTTATTATGATAGGGAGACATACATTGATTGATTGGTAAATGTGAGTCAAAAAAGGGAGCTTGTGAGAAGATAGTCTCTAACAGGGGGGTTGGAACTAGATGATTTTAACGTCCTTTCCAACCCTGACTATTCTGTGAGTCTATAACCTGCCAAAATACCTTTTAATTGCTGGCCCCAGGATTCCTTATCTGAGGGGGAGACACATGGCCAACAGATGCAGTTAGCACAGAGCTGCAGAGACCCACTATAGAGGTTTAAAGGGGTACATGCTCCCCTTTCCCACCAGTTTTGTACTAGCTTGCTAAATTCAGCAGAGCCAGATTGAAGCTCTCCCTGCCCCTTGTCAGAGATGTCAAATTCCCTTTCATTTTGCTGAATACAGTAATTCATGGAAGCTCTTTGTGGTATATTTTTCCTTCTGGTTGTGTCACTCAGCTGACATTGATGAAGGAATTCCTCACCACGCAACCCTTGTCCCCCGTACTGTCATGGTTAATGTGTGACTCATACATCCTAATTTTCCCTTGCTACTATGAGACATGGAAGCTATGATGATGATGAAGAGGGTATCTCAGCAGCAGCTGGGGATGTGATCTCAAATAAACTGTAGCTGCCACTGCTGAGTGGTGGTTCTGTAGCTGAGGAGTTCTTCTCTGGTTTAGGGCGTTTGATGGCCAAGGAGAGGAGAACAGCAGGGTCTTCCTACATGCAGCAGCAATGTCCCACTGGTGTGGTGCAGCTCCACTGTAGGAGGCTGTTCTGGTAGGTGTAGGTATTTGCTTTGGGATGCTCACGTGTCTTCCTCCTTGTTCTCCTAGGAATAAGCTGAAGATTCAGTACCTTGGTCTGGGTGGAGGGCACAGCATTCTCTAGTTCGCTGCTGGTTATTTAGCAGTGTTATCTCAACCAATGTCTAACTTGGATTTCATATTCAAAAGTAAGAGATGGAACCCAGCCCTGGAGGGGAGAGGCTGAGCATTCACCATTACCCTTTTTCAGGAGTGAGCTGCAGATAAAGTATCTTGACCAGGATTACATAGAGAATCTGTTGGCAGTGGTAGGAGTTGAAGGCTCATTCCACAGCCACATTCCCTCATAATTTAGGTGGTAACCTGGGAACAGAGAAAGATCTCCAAGGTAACAAGGGATCAGAAATGCCTTCCGTGTTCATCTAAAGCAGGGCAGGCACCCTGAATCAGGAGAGGGTCTCAGCAGATGGACAAAGGAAGGTCTGATTGACATCTATTTCATTCCAGAATGGTGTCTGTTGTGCTTCCAGACCCCTGTGTCTGTGACATTATTGATCTGGATATCTTTCAGACGGTTTGCTTTATTTATTTAACGTGTCTAATCCGTAAAAGAACAAATCCCATCTAGAAATGGCAGGTTGTGCTCAGAGCTGCCAGAGAGCTGAGAGTAGGCAACCAAATCTTGCAATGAGGTGATCAAAGATTTCATCAAAAATACAGAATGTTCAAGCTGTTCTGCCAGCTGGGAGACTTGTAGCAGGCTGGAATTCATGCTGCTTGAAATGCTGCAGCTTCCTTCCAAGCAAATAAAAGGACCCTATTGCCCAGCAACCTCCAAAATAGGATTAGTCATTACAAATGGGCAAATATCCCAATAGGACTGGAAGCTCAGCTCTGTGAATTAAAGGGTAATGTTTTGAAAAGATCTTACAGGCGAGTTTACATGAGGAAGAAAGCTTACAACTGCTCGTGTGTCCTAACTCTCCGTGTGCCACTTCTGCACTGAGAGGTTTTGTGTAGCTAAGCCAGCCCATGCAGGGAGCTCTTTATGAGGATTAAGAATGTCCACAAAAGAAATTAGTGCATAATAGCTCTTGCACTTCATGTTCAAGCAGTAGCTTCCTTTGGAATCACATCTCTGGGACAGACAAGCCCTCAAAGGCCTGGAATCTAGGATGCATTTATTGAGAGCGAGTTGGGTGCTTGACAAAGTCCCAAACTGTGCTTTAGGTTTGTAAAGGTTATGTTTCTAAAGTTGTTTAGGTGCTTAAAGGTGCAAATCCTATGGGATTTGTCATAACACTCCAGCATTTCATTCTGTTTGGAAACCATGGGCAGATAGATGGATATATATATTTAACAGAAGGTCCTCCGTGGTGTCCGTGCAAAGCACAGGGCATCTAAACACATATCAGAATATGGTCCTCTGACTTTTACCTGAGATAGACGTTATTAAATAATAGATTTTCTGACATTTTCACAGTCTAGTACAAATGTATGAGAATTAATGTGATTTTTTTATTCCTTGACCTCAGGAAAATAAGAACTAAGTAATAAATGCTGGATACGGGCAGCTTCTTGACCTAAGCCCTTCCATAGTGCCCTCAGAACCTCTCACCTGTCCCTGCTGCATGCTCACTGCACTGACTGCTCTTGTTGGTCTTGTAATTGCACATTTCCGCTGCAGATTTCAGCAGTAATAGTTTTTCCAATTGTTCCTATAAAATAAGCTATAAAATAGATTGTGGTTTTAATTGTTTAGCTTCATTCTGCAGACTAATCGTTGGACTTGAGGCATGTTACATTAAATACAGCTAAAGGTTTCATTAGTCAATTGAAACTAATCTAATTAGATAGAGACAATCATTTAATTTGGTTATGAATCTAATCTCTCATCAGGAAACTTCTCCCTGACAAAGTCCCTTGTTTCTCTTGGGGGAAAAAACCTGCCAAGGAGTGAACATTACAGGGATATCCTGATCCCATGGATGCTAGTAGCGACTGTGGGTGTTAATGCAGTGCTGTGACAAGCCTGGCCACACTACCTACAACCCATAGGGCTCCACACTGAGCAGTACCCACTCCCTGCTGTGTTTTCGCAGACTAAGGAGCTAAGTTGAGAAGCATGGTTGGGCGAAGCCTTGGGTGACATGGTTTACTGTGAGGTGTCCCTGCCCATGGCAGGGAGGTTGGGACTGGATGATCTTAAGGTCCTTTCCAACCCTAACTATTCTATGATTCTATGATCAAGTAGCCAGGAAAAACCCACCAGCCACACTCATTGTTAAGTTCTTGACATAAACCCAGTATTGTTGTCTTTACCATAGTTTTGATGATTTATGCCAGCATATATCGATCTTTCACTGATGTAGGTTACACTTGGAATCCAAATACTTAAGGGGAGATACTTCTTTATATATATGTAGCATCATTCTACTGCTAGATGTTACATAGCTAAGAAATGGGTTTAAGTCTTTATAACTGAAGAGAGCATTAAATATGTAACAGAGCTTATGTAGCAGAATTCTGGTTTGAGTTTGGAGTTGCAGTGACCAAGTTGCAGGATCACATTTTTGTTCTGCATCTTTGGCAATCATTTTCTAAGTTAAAAGGGCCAGAAGTTCAATTTAGCATTACTGGCTGTACAGCCCTGTCCAGTTCCTGTAGCTACAGGTATGCAAAGAAAGGAGAAATAAGCCAGCATTGCATCTGGAAACATGTCACTTCTTCCTGAAGATTCTGAGTGAAGGTTCAAGGGTTCCATTAAAGAGCCCAAGGCTGGAGGGTGAACGGTAACCAGTGTTGGTGACTGCTCCTTCAGAAAGAGAAGACCGATGCCTTTCTCTTGATGCTGAATAGGGTGGGTGCTCTGTTCCCAGGCAAACAGAGCTGGGAGCTCAGAACTGCAGTGGAAGCAAAACCGACTTCAGCCCAGTAGAATATTTATTGCATCTCTTCCTCCCTTAATTCAGTGAAGGAGCCAAGATTTGTCCTCTTGAGAATGTGGAGTATTAATTAACTGAAGACGGGCTGAGGAATGGATGGCTCTCCTAAGTGTTCTCCCTATGCTTTATTATCATTCTAGGCTTTTAAAACAATGGCTGTGCCAAAGAAAAGATTAGAGTGAGGTAGAGACATGGATTTTAATAATAACTAGACAAAATTATATCAATATACAGTGTACACAATCAGAACAGAAGAGAAATTATACGGTATATTTGAGTAAGAGGCAATTGTGACTTGAACAGATTACTTTTATCTAATATGTTTATTGCTACATAAATATAAAGACGCATGGAACTCTATTGGTTGTATATAGAAAAGAAGTAAATAGTATGTACACTTATATATAAATAATGTATCTCCATTTTAGTGGCACATACAGATGCTGTCCCTGCTCCTTTCTTCTATCTATATATGAAAAAGAGACTCAGAGCAAAAAGGGTGTTTCATCCCATCAATCACTGTCCTACTCTTCTCCAGCATTTTTTGTTTGATCACTCACAATTGTAGTACATGGAACTACAGTCTTTCTATGGAAAACAGAGATGTGAGCATCTGTACAGCAAAACCTTCTCCATCTGCCTCTGAGCTTCTGAAGTAGGAGGGTAAAGTTACATTCACAACTGGGACCCAAAAAAGCCTTGGTTAAAGTTAAGGAGAGGAAACAGGTAAGGAAAGGTAGAAGAATAGTTGTGAGAGCTTTCTAAAGCAAGATGATTATGAATCTATTATCTTTATTAACTTTATTACAAAGAAAAGAGAGAGGCTGATGTTTCTCATTTTGTAGTTGCCATTGCTGATGGGACGGCACTGACTTGGCTGGACCTGTCCTATCCATCTGTCCTATCTGTCAAAATCCTTTCCCATCCCCACCCCTGCTGCTGTAGATGAAGCTATAGTGTTTTGTATCCTAACAACAGTGGAAATAGTTACTTCATGGAAGGCCCTGAGTTCCCTTAGCAGTCCCAGTAAGCATCATGACAGGCATAGTCTCAGCTTGGAGGTTGTAACAAAGCCCAGATCAAATGCATTTCCTGTGGCTTTAGCTTTGGCTGTAAGCGTTGCATACACAACAGACCTGGGCCGGTTCTGCGCATTGCCTCCCTCACGGGGTAGGGAATTAGGTCTTACAGAACCAGAGCCACGCAGACGGAAGCATTCCTTACCCTTGCAAGAAGGAGCGTTGATGTGGGTCAGTGCTGACGCCAAGGACTTGTAGTCTTTCCCATGGAAGAATTTCGGTTTTCCAGTAATGCTGTAATTACCACCCTGTCATGTCACAAAGCAAACAGGTTGGCAAACCTAGGTACCCAACTAAATAATCTGTGCCATAATCTAAACAT
>JAVHNF010056649.1:40113-64287 GCA_034783455.1 Micropsitta finschii
AGTCAGCTTCAAGACCTCTTCTAAATGCCGTGTGTTATTTCATAGTGCACACACACACACACACATGCACACCTCTATAGTTTCTCCGCCTTTCAAATTCCTGCAGTGTAACTCAGCAAAGAAAGTACAGAATGAGGGTGACATGCAAATCCTATTAACTCATCCAAGTATGGAAATGCAATCCTTTTGATGTCAAAAAGTACAGCAATGATATGTTAAAGAGCTCAGCACGCTTCTGTTAAATATGTAAAGTGCAGATTCCTCCCGAGCTGTATCACTCCTGGATAACCCTGGACTATAGCTCCTTACTTTAAAAGACTGGGAATTACTCTAACAGCATTATACCCCTTTGCCCGACAATATGGTCAGATGTTCCTAAGCGGATTTGAGTGCAGCGTGGATTTACTAACACCATTGCTTCTCTGAAGCTTGTTTAGGTTCTTTACTCAGGCAAAAGCAGGTGACAGATTCCACAAAGTGGATCTATGTAGGAAATGAGCTTGAGGAAGGGTGGAAAATAAGTTATTTGGTGCACTGCAGGCACTGATTAGAAAACACAGAGAGAGGCACTAGGCTAGGCCTTTTTTGCCTTAGATCTGAATTTGGCTAAGTAAGTGTTTTAGTATTGGACTGAATTGTCCACTTTGGGTCCTTTTCTGGCAAGAGTGGGTTTGCTTCTTCTACAGCAGGACTCCTCCTTTGGAGACACTTACTGCGGAGCTTGAGACTTGTCTGGGATGCTCTGCTTTGGGCTCTATCACCTGATGCAAGAACCCAATCTATACAAGAATAGGCAGGTACACCTTATCTCAAACTGTACCATAAAGTCAGAAGATAGTAGTTGTAACTTTGAAGTTAGGCATCTGTTTCAGGCAACCTGAATTACTTATTTTTGTCTCGGATTTAGACATTGCTGTAGGTAGCTAAGGCCATTTGAGGCAAACTGCTGTGTGGTCTGAACATGGTGCTTACTGGTGCTTGGATGAGATTCCCTTATGTTCACTTAAAATGTGATTTATCTTTACCAGGGAGCCTTCTGCATTAGAGAGCTACTGGAGCATGAAGTCAGTAATGCAAGGATTTCAGAGAGTTTGCAGGCAGAGAGAATCTTCTCATCTAAGCTGTTCTACTCACTGATTCTTTCAATTTCAGGATTTCAGGGATTGCTTGAGCTTCAGATCTCCTGGACATTTAGTCTTGATTTAAGATTTGGAGCAATCAAGAAATTCATCACATCTTTCAGCAGCTGTTCCAGAGACTAATTAGCTTCTTAAATATATGTATATATATTTATATATACATATGTGTATTCTCCTCACTCCAAAGAATTCTGCACACACAATGAGGCACTGCAGAAAACCCTACAGTTTTCTTGCTATCCCAGGTCACTCCCAAAGCAGCCTGAATCCCATGTGCTGTTGCTTTTCCAGGTTTGTGGATTGCTTGGTCTGCCAGTGATTTGAAGATGCTGTCTATGGGTTTGCTGCTCTGTTGCTTCATTCAACACTGCAACAACTGGTGACCTGTGATGTGGGATAGAAGTCAGTTACCAAGCAAGAAATCAGGTAGTGCAGACAGCTTCCTGTCAGAGTTATAAGAGATCATGAAATGCCTTGCAAGTGAAAAATGGTACAAGTTATGGAGACCCCCAAAAAATTGTTGATGTTCTTATTCCTTAGGGGTGGCAGTGTGAATTTGGCTTAACTTTGCCATGAGGTTACTACTGAAAACAGTGTAGTTAACCTTGAGCAACAAACATGTCAGAGAGTAAAATGCTTTCTCTGTGAAGGGCAAAAACTTGAGTTTCTGCTGAGCACTGCAACAGACCCAAGTATATGCAAACACGATAACTCCATTGAGATCAGAGATTCTCTGCTGAACTTCTCAAAGTGCAGAGATTCTGGCACACTGAAATGGAGTTTTCTTGCAGCCAGAGCTGGGCATGAAAACAGCCAACAAACCAAGCAAAACCAAACCCCATGAACTTGTACCATAAATCAGGCCCTGCCTGTACATTATGAAGTCAGTTGAGGGAAGGAGAGTGGTGTCGTTTGAGGTTTTTTCTCTCTCTCTTTCCCCTAACACTAATTAGGTTTGAAAGACTGCAGCTTGAGTCCAGATACCACATGCCGAGAAGAAAGGAACCCAAACAGCTGACGCAGAGTTCAGACTAAACTAACTGCAAGCTCCCCAGGGACATCACAAGGTAAACCTGATAGTCTCTGTCATTTACAATCATTATCAGGCAGCTGAGGCCCTGTAATTTTACTGGGGAGCCAATTAACAGATCCCTGAAGCTCAAAAATAAGGTCTTGGTCCTTTTTCTATTTTAGACAGGAAAAGGGGGAAGGTAAGTCTTTGTTTCAAACAGACACTCCAGAAGCTTTCCTGCCCAGGGGAATGGTCAGATCTGGGCTTACACTTCCCCTCTTGAGGAATAACTAAAGCACTGAGCTTAAGAGTCAAGCAAGTGGCTTTAGTAGCCAGTGCTGCAACCAGCTGACTGTGTAACCTTGGGTGAGTTATTTAACTGGGTCCTAATGCTGCTTCCTGCATACAGGAATAGTATAATAACATACTTGTTAATATGGACAATGAGAGCTTAGGGGAAAGGACTGTCTCTTGTGATTTGTCTGGCCTAACATAAATAGGTACTGATTTAGGATGGGACATTCAGGAACTCCAGTCAAACAACATTAGTAAGAAACAAGAGAAGAGCTTGGACCAAAACTCTAGATGAAAACCTATCTGCGCTTGGGGAAGTTTGGAGTTTGGATTCAGGTCTGAGCCTTAATGTGTTGGGCTCATCTTTCCTGGAACAAACTAATCATACATTTTCAATTCAGGACAGATTGCAAGTAGGAATCAGTGAACCATGCTTTGAGCAAACAAAACACATAGGAAGCATGCTTTCCCTTTGCCAACCCTTTGCAGACCTGAGCCTGAGCCAGGACACTCAGCTGATCTCTTGGTAGGAGTTTTTTGGCCTAAAATCACCCACTGTATATACAAGCTTAGATTAGAATTTGTGTGCTGGATTCTGTTTACCCTCTGGCAGAACAAGGCTTCCAGAATAATGTCTCAGTCCATTCCCTAGCATGTGTTATTTTAAACAGGCAGGACACTTAAAAGGTGGAAGGAAGAGCCTGGACAGGCTTTGCATTCCTTTGGCTACAAAGGATACCTCATACTAAGACCCTGCAAGCTCTCTGTATTATTATCAGCTGAAGCTTGCTTTATTCTCAGCTGTAATTCAGTCTGAGCAGGGCACAGGGGAGGTAACGTCCCTTTTTCTTCCTTTTTGTTCTGTTGCTTTTCAGTAACGACACATGCCTGGGCCTCTGTGTTCTGATACTAACCAGGTCTTGTGCAATGTTCAGGCATTTTTATTAAGAACCACCAGAACCTGTCTCATAACTTCTCTGAGAGGGTGAGAAACTGAGGCTACGTTGCCAGCAAATTCCTCTGTCTGAAATCATCTGCTTTGCCTAGAAAAGAGATGCAAATGTTGAAAGTGCTCCTTTATGACTGAGATCCAGGACACATGAGCTCTAGCTTGAAGACACCAAATGTTGGCTTTCCTACTGTGTTAGTCCAGAGCTGTGCTACTCGGTGTAAAACAGTTGCAGCCCCTGGTGCAAGTATCTTTTCTCTTTCTATTAGGAAGAGAATTAGAAGACCCCCAAGGTGTCTTAGATGCAGGACTGCCAGTGATGACATGTGCCATCCTGCATTCACACTGTCTCTGCGATGAGGGAGTGTGCCCATCTAAGTCACACAGCTTTTCCAGTACAGCATATTTCCAGTTGCTTAACCTACAGCTGCTGGAGCATGTGATTTACTGGGCTCTGTGGAGTGGGGAGAGATGACAAGGTGGGGAAAGGACCTCTTCATTTTGCTTATTCCACCTTTTTGTTCAGTTGCTCTGTCTGAGCAAGCAGTTCTGATGAAAGAAGGGAGAGAAATCCTAAGAAAGGTAAAAGCATTAATGGGTCAAGGCCTCTTTTGCATAATTCTATTATCACCAGGAAGATTCTGCAATAATCATGTTAGGCATGTGCTCTGGAGCATCAAAGTGACTTGTCTTACCTTACTTTTTGATGTTAGACAGGTTTAAATGCTTTGTACAGATGAGGCACCTCAGACAGATGATCAAGAAAGCCTGTGCTGTTCAAGCAAAGCAAAGGCCTGTTTTGCCTTTTTTTTAATGTCAACAATGCCACATTCTTCCAGCAAGGAATAATCTGTGTTGTCACAAACTGAAAAGCAAAGGGGTAGGAGAGAATCAGTGTGGGGGTGCTTGCAAGCGTGCTTTCTGAAGCTACCACCTTTGAATCTTCAGCACCAGCATCTTCCTGTGTATTGTTTGGGTCATACGTATAAATTCAGTTCTTGCAGTGAAACCCATGGTGTGGTACCTGAGGCTGTCACAGGATCTCTGTGCTGCTGTTTGCTAACCTGCACCCATTCTGAGGGCTAAAGGTCACATTAGTGTGTGGCTGGCAATTAATATTGGTAGGTTTTAATTGTTAGCACTGTTACTGGAGTTTCTGAGTTCTGGACCTTCTTGTGCCAGATAGAATCAGGTAGTCCTGACCCTGGTGGAATCAGGTAGTCCTGACCCTGGTGAGCTTAGGTGGTACACACAGAACAGTTACAAAGGAAGCAGAGGAGCTGTAGTTTGCTCAGAAGCATATTGGTAGAAAAGATAAAGCCAGGACCCAGATCTCCTGATGTCTGAGCTAGCAGCTTTCTCACTAGGCCATTTTGCATTCTACTCTCAGATCTGAGCTCCTGCTGACATGATCATTCCCTTGTCAGTCTGTCTAGGGATTTAACATTCCACAGATGGTTGAAATGGTCTTCATGGAGCAGTACCTGATGAATTATTTCCCCATTTGGCAAACAGTGGTCACCCCCTTTACAGAAGCAGAGAAGTACCGTCATGCTTTCAAACAGGGAAGTAAGTTCCTTGAGCTTACCTGGTAGGTTAGCTGTCTTGCAGTTGTGTCTTGTCTGTCTTGTCAGCTGAGCCACACTGTTATTTCAGGCTGGTACATGACAAATGGAGCCAAAAACCTCTCCAGAGATGCATGCATGGAAATGCAGGCTCTGCAGAAACTCAAACGTGCTAAGGCATCCACCTGGATCTGAACACTGATAAGAGCAAACACACAGAGATAAACACAGGCCTCTGCAAAGAGCATTTGCCCATAAAGAGGTTGATATGTACATATATACAAGCTATATGTACAAGCAGGTTTTCTCCCCCTCCTCATTCCTGCAGTCAGATTCAATCCAGCAGGATGAGTGGTGAAGGATGTCACTGCTGTGAGCCGGGCTAGGTTTGCAGAGCAGAATGCTGCCAGTGGTGACTGACACAAAGTCAATGGGATCTGAGGAGAATCCAGGCTCTGTAAACGTCAACTGAGGCAGGCTGGGCATTGACAAAACCAGAGGTGGCTGCAAACACCAAGTGTCATTATTCTCTGAGCAGGGATGGAGAGAGGCCTAAGAACTTCCCATGGAGATTAACTACTTCACAGCAGGATGAGGAGCTGTCTCCTGAAGTGAAGGGACATCCTGTTGTCCTGAGAACACTTAGGAGGAAGGATGCATGACAGCAGGAGTAGCCTTTGAGAGCTACACACAGTTTCCTGCAAAGCATGTATCGTGTCTGAAAGATGATTTTACTCTGCTGAGCTAAACTCCAAACACCTAATGGTTTAAATTAGTGCCAGAACAGAAGGAGGTCTCTCTCAGTCATTAATTTGCAGTGGGTTCTTTAGCCTCTTCCTACTGAAGGAAGGGCTTTTTGCTACTTTCCCATCCATCTCCTTCAGCTTTCTCTCTTGACCTGCCACCAATGTACCATAAAGCCAATGTCTTATTCCCCACTGTCTCTCTAGTGGCCAGTTATAAAGGGACTAGAGCTGTTTAACTGCTGATTGCTTCTCTCCTTGCAGCAAGAGGCCATGCAGAGTGAATTAGGTGAGCTAACTGTATTAAGCAATCTGGAAGTGCATCATTAATGCTTCTGACACTTTTTCTGTAGTACACATGTGCCAACTAATAAGCATTAGTGACTGAAGGGTCTCCATTTCCCAGGAAAAAGATGTAGCCGGAGCAGTGAAAGTACAGACACGGCCCACTGGGCTCTCCATCAGTTGAGATGCTTTTCCAAACACCTCTGTCCAGTGTGGGTGGGAGTTACACAGGGATAACACTTGGAACCAGCTGTTTCTAACTTGTGCTAAAGCTTTAATGGAGAGCTTGGGGTTTTGGGGTTGGCTTTCTTCTTCCTTGGTGAGAAAGGATTTTTGTTTCCAGCCAGAAGGAGGAGCCAGATCAGTCACTGAGGCTTGGAATTTGGTTGTCTCCTAAAGCTTTCTGCTGAAGGAACTAATGCAGCCTCACTGAGATTCTTGCTTTTCCCTTTGGGGCCAGGGGAGAGAAATACTAGGTTTTTGTGAAGGAGAAAACTGTTTTTCCTTAAGTCCATCTATTTCTTTTTTACAGAACTTTTCCAGGTTGAGGTTAAAGGTTTAGTTCTGTTTTCCTCTCATTTTCATTCTTGAATAAGCCCATACCTTCAAAAAAGATCTAAAGGCAACAAGTACTGCTCTGACTTGAAACTGCACCTTTGTAAAACACACTCTGAGTAGCAGGCATTTCTTGCACCCTTTCTCTCATCTTAGTCCTATTGAACACTCTGCTAGCATTGGGGAAGCCAGTGTCCCCAGTTCCTTACTACTCTATGAGAGCTAGGCCTGGTGCTTGCCAGCAGCAAGCCTTTTGTTTCCACCTGCATGGCAGATCTGATGATCTCGCTTATGCAGGCAACTACCAGAAAGAAGCAGAAGACCTAAATGCCAGACTAATGCATCAGTCATAATTCCTGAGCTGGCAGCACTCACGTAACTGCTTAAAGACCTCAACAGCCCTCTGGCACTTAAGGAAAAAAATCATCAAATTAATCACAGGTGAAACACTTGGACCTGCTCCAAAAGCCCCTGGATTCATTGCCAAGCTTTGAGGCTAATTTTCCTTCTAAGTAACCCCCTAAAGAAATTTACAATTAGGTAATGAAAGTGATGAATAAAGAGATACTTAGAAGAAAGAGGGAGAAAAAAAAAGGAGGGGGAAAGATCAAGCTGGAGTCAAAAGCCTTCAGTCTCCTCCTCTCCTCAAAGAGCGATGTTAGTCGCTTCTGCGCATGCGTTGTCTGGGGAAGATTGGGTTGGATTCCCACAGGAGGCTTCCTTAAATGAAGGTTTGCATAACCAAATAAACCAGAAAAGATGGAGCTCCTAAACACATTGTCATGGCAAGATGGATGAGGGGGAAAAAGGACTGTGGCTTCTCTCTGAGAGTCACATCCTGTACACCTTTTGTCAGAAACTGCCTCCTGCCTTTCCTCCAGGTACCTGCAGTCCATGGTTTGTAAAGGTGTGGTTAGATTGCTAAGAACTATGGAGCATCTGAGCATCTTTTAAACGTCTGATCATATGTTCTGAATAGGCCACAAGTCCTGTATAGTGCTTTCAAATGTCCTCTCAGCAGCCTTTGATTTGCCTTTTTCCTTCAGGCAGATGCACCAAACTGAGTGTAAGGAGCATGATTTTAAGCGTAGGGACACATTTTGATGGTGCCAGGTTTGTGTCCACAGAAGATGCAGATGTGCACCCAAAACAGAGCAAAAAAATAGGATCTGATTTCAGTTCAGGCTAGGTAAAACAAGCACATCACTCACTATCCAGGGGTTTGCTCCTGGCTTTTTGGCACAGTCTTGGCTAATTCTTTCCTTGTGGCTAAAAGTGAATCTTGGAATCCAGGAAACTACTGGCCCATAAAATGGAAAGTAATGGGGGGTGGTTGTAAGGGTGGTTTGTGGTGGTGGGAATAACTTCCCTCCAGGACAGCATCTCCCATTGCTTCCTCCATTTTGATCCCAGGCCTTGACGTGGCAAGAGCTGCCCTGCCCTCACCTTTGCTCTGCTCTGGGAGCATGTCCAAGCCTCTGCTCCACACTAGATGATACCCCTGACCTGTCCCTGTTAATAAATGCCTGCTGACCCCATCACACAGCCCCTTCTGCTCTGCCTGGCACTGAGGGAAGATTTGAGGGGACCAGAAAGGATGAAAAATGAGAAAATGGCAGATTAGATCTGAGGTGACAGAGATGAGAAATAAAAGCCATTAGAGCCCATTTGCAATGTGCCCTCATTGAGTCAAGTTTCAAGGTGTTTTTCCAGATTATTAATAGCTTGACAGCAGTTTTTGTACAGGAATCTGATAGAGGAAATAACACTCATGTACACACACTGAAGTGTAGAGGGGAAAGTAGAGTCCGCTCATTTATTTACTTGAAGAGATTTGAAATACAGCAAAGCAGCCAGCTGGGTTACAGACAAAATAAACATTCTCCATTATAATCCTGGCATCTTCAGACACACGTCTCTATAATAATGAAGTGGTATGAAAGGAGCTCTCAGAAACCTCTGCAGCCAGCCTTTGCTGTCTGCACAATATGGGCTGCATTCTGAGCAGCTCTGCTGAAGCCGTGGTGTTTTTCAGGCTGGAATTCATTGCTCCAGCTCTTTCCAGTCCTTGGTTAATGTCTCTCAACGTGGGGCCCGTGGGCTGTTTTGGATCTCCCAGGGATCTAATCTATCCGATGTGGCAGGCTTCTTTTAAATCTCAGTCAAGCACCAATCCTAAACAGAGCTTTCCTGCCTCATCCCCCCACTTCTCTGAATTATCTCGGTCTTCTCGGTGTGATGCCCAGTGAAATGAAAGCTGTAAAGAAAGAGAGGGAAGAGCAAGAACACTTGGGCGTGTGGGAAAGAAAGGTTAAAAAATTCCCAAAGTTACCCTTTGTAGATGCATGCTTGTAAAGAAGAGCTGCCAGGTGGGTAATGCTTTGAACTTCACTCGGCTTTGTGGGACTGGCTTGTCAAATAGGAATAATGGTAGCTTTCTTCATAACCAAGGGGTGGCACAGCAAACTTGACTGATACAGTTCACAGTGCCTAAAGGCCAAACAGACGTTCAGCTCAGAGAGAGGAGCTCTTCAAACATCATTAGCTGGTGGTGGCTGTTCGTCTGTGTCTGTTGCTTTCTATTAAGCTCTAGGTTTGACTTTCTCATGTTGCAACCTAACTGCTTGTGAGTATCAGAGGTAGCCAAGGTGAAACTGGACAACATACAGTAGAGACTACTTTTACCCATTCTTTTCCTGCTCCTTTCTGAACAGCCTCCAGCATGCAGCATTGCCTGGGAGGATGTGCTACCATGAGAACAAGCAATACTCCCCACAGAGAAAGGATTTTCTAGTGGTGGCTGCACAGTCTTAACCCAAGCAATAGGCACCAACTCTTTCCCTTCTTTTCATGGTCTCACCATTTATAATGTAATTGTAATTGTAGTTTGCATGCTGGCATTCTTAGTTCTGGGTGCACTTAGAAGCCTCTGCCTAGCAGAAGACAGAACTGAAGTTAAAACACTCAGTTGCTTTCTAAAGAAGCAATCTCCCTGCCAGGGAGGCCTTTTCCAGGAGACAGATGAGAGCCTGAAAATCCCCTCGTGCACTGGGGTCAGTTACCTCTCTATGGATCCACATCACCTAAGATGCAATGGAGCGTGTGCAGTTCCTGCTTAATTTGATCAACTTTGCCCATGAACACGTGCTACCAAATTATATATCCTTGTGGAAGGAAGCACTGCCCTGACAAAGAGGCACGGCTGAGGACAGCAATCTCTCTCACACCAGCCCTTGCTTTCATACCCTCACAAGTGCTGTGTAGGAAGAGCTGAGAAGCATTTGTAATTCCTTGCTCAGCACTTCTTGGACTTGACACGTACGCTGCAAGTCGCTTTGGGAGCCAGCAGGTTCCGTGGCATCTTACCTTTTTGATCCACATCCTGGTGTGAAGTAATTCACATTCCCTACAATGGCACTTTCCGTTTCCAGGAGCGCTAACTCAGCACTTTCTGGTTTCCAGCAAGGTGTTAGGGATCAAGCACTTTGCTCCGTAGGTTTCCATTTGAATAAGCTGTTAAGACCTGGGATTTCTGTCTCTGCAGAGAATTGATGCCACTTTGAATCAGGCTGAAGAGTTTTCTGTTAGGGGCTTACCCAGTATTCTCCTTGTCTTCGCATTTTGAACACTGTTAAGCCATTGGTCTCCCCTTTCTTATCCTCGGTGCTGCTGCTTACAAATTCAACTTTTCTGAGTTCTCACAGGCCTCAGCTCACTGCTGACCAGGAACTGCCACCTATGATGTAAAGCTGCCTCTCAGCTTTTCCTATAACTGATTGCTTTCATTTTCAAATGAAAGCAGAACTTTCTCCATGAAAATAAAAACGTTTTCCTGCTAAGAATATATCAAGTGACTTTTTCCAATGTTAGTTTTCCAGGTAGGTTTTTTGTTGACAGTATTCTGCAAAGTGTAATGCGTTCATCAGCTTAAGACTGAAATAGTAACTTATTTTTCAGCCCTGCAAGACAAAACAGAGTACCAGCTCTAGTGCTGAGAGGGATCTCCAGCTTGTAAACTACGATCCTTCAGGATGAAAGGTGCCCATATAACAATAAGGCATTATTACACTTCCTTTATTACTTTGCACGTGGATAATTTACTGACTGCTAAAAATCCCCTGCTGCAATGCTTGTTTGATGTCATCTGTCTTGCCCAAGCAGTGGTTGCTGCTTGCTTCTTTCCTACCCAACTAGTTGCAATGCTGCCTGTGGCAATTTCAGTGGCTGAATTCCTTCCTCCAGTAAAATCTTAACTAGTTGAACTGAATCTTCAAACAGGTTCACGTCTCCCTCAATAAATATCAAAAGGGAAATCCAGCTTCGTATAAACAGAGAATAGCAAAACGGTGCTATTTATATGGTTCCATTTCCCTTCAGTTAAACCACTAATGGCACAGAGAACTCTCGTAATTAAAAGCCACATCTGATAGAACAAAGTCATCTGTAGAAGTAAAGAAAGGGGAAGATGAAAGCACCACCAGTACAAAACACCAGTCCAGCTCTAGGTCTGTACATGCCTCTTTTTCCCTGTTCTGAGAATCAGCCAGAGCCTGAAACCTCTTTTGACAAGTAGCTGCTCTGATGACAGATGCTCCCCGCAGCCTCTGCAGGCTGCAAACAGATGCATTGTTCTTGCTGTCAGCTCCCCATTGAAAGGTGATTCCAGTAAGCAGCAATTGCCCTGATTTGTTAGCATTAGTCAGCAAGTGCATGGATCAGATTTGCTACCAAGGAAGAGAAAAAGCAGGCCTGAGACTGAAAAATCAGCTTTCATAATCAAGAGCTTGGCAGGGTATAAGCCTTGCTCTTTGCGATGCAAGGGACACGTTGCAAGTCTTGACTTCAGCTCTGTCACACTGTAGAACAGGACTCCTTTTTGGCAGAGTGGTCTGGATAAAGTGATCACATCTCTCTTCAGGATCATCGCCAGCCATCAGACATCATCGCTGTGCCAAGAGATGGTGACTCCAGCAAAACCCTGGTGTGGAGAGGGGATGAATTACTGCAGAAAATTGCCCCGTGAGCCAGAGTAGAACTGTGGATCAGAACAGTGGTGGCTGTGGGGGTGTGTGTGGGGGGGAAGACTCTGGACTGGAATGTTCCACATTTAGAAGAGAGACAGAAAAGCAGACACCACAATGATGTTCCTGTTTCAGAAGGATTTCACAGATAGCATACAAAAAAGCACTGAAAATTCAGTGCCAGTAAAGCCACATGGTCAAACCAAAATAATCCCCCAAATACTTGCTCAAAACTGTGTCTTAATTCATTAATACCTGGAAGAAGAGAGATGTCAGTGCTGGGTAGTTCTGTGAGGGCATGAGCCCTGTGAGAAATGCTTAGGGAGGAAATGGAGAGTGTCCTGCTTTTTATATCCATAGTATACCTGTATCTTTTGCATTCCTGGTCTCCCCAGTGAAGCTCTTTCTCTGCTCCATTAGACGTACCATAAAGTAGCTTTGATTGTTGTGTTACCTCTTCAGCTGTAGCTGGAACAAGAAAATGGAAAGTGTGCCTGCTGCTTTTCAGACAGCAGAAACAAATGCCTCTCATTTTCCACCCAAGCTTCCCTCCTAAGTTCAGTGCATCTGACTGAGGTTAGTTTGATAGAGCAGTGTTTGGCTCACGTGCTTGATTCAAGTGTAAATAACCAGGTAGTTCATGGCTCTTCCTCTCCTCAGCTTTCCTAAGGCAGCTCCAGACCCCAAGGAGGTGATGGGTTCTCCCTGCCCTGGGCAGCAGGGAGCAGAGCCCCCACTAATACAGTGCTAGCTATAGATTCAAGCTTGTCTATACTTTGCTTTTTATAGAGCACCAGAATTGCTCATAGTGCAGAAGTGTAGAGCAGATGAGCCACAGAGCAAATGATGAACACCGAGCATGCAGGCTGGGGCTGCAGTTGCACCTGATCTTTATTTTGGGGTGGTTTTGAGTGCATCTTGGCATTTCTTCCCAGCTCTTCCTTTTCCCTCTCCTGCAACACAGCTAGAAGTAGTCCATTAGCGTGAGTGATGCATGTCACTACATGCTGATCTAGGACAGAGCTCAGGCTGCTTTTCAGAGCAAGTGCCTAGCAGCACTAATATAAACCAGCCAAGATTCTCAGTGGTGATTTAAAATGGGGTTTGAATTTAAAGGTACATCTTAAAAGCACCTGGTTTTCTAAAACTGTAAAAGCTGCTCAGTTCTCACTATCTGCAAATCAGGAGCTCTCAAATTAGGTACATAAAAATAGAAGCATCCCATAGTATTAACCTCTTCTGGAAATGTTATTAACGCAGCCTGGTTTCCTTCCAGTCTGAAGGCTCTGCTCCCTGCTCAGTGTTAAGTGCCCAAGTGTAAATGGATTCTGATGGGGGAACCAGGCCCACAGGCCTCAAGCACATTGTGGCCATGTTATTCTTTGCCTGGGAACTTGAGTCACAACCTGTAACTCCGAGCCTCATGACTGTCACCTTCATTGCGGAGGTGTTTGCAGAAAGGTTGGTGACTCTTCAGCTGGCCCATAACAACAAGAGTGTCTGAGGAATCAGTCATTAGAGTTATCTCTAAAGCTTGTCATGGTTGTTATGGGGGAAAGGAAGTTTATTTCTCTGGGATAAAAGCCTTAGAAATCCTAACCTGGGCAAAGTTACAGCTGCTCAGGATCTTTCAGTGTTGCCCCTTCTCCTTTTTATTAATGCAATTCAACAAGTTAAGCCTGAGCAACTGTGCCTGACCCCATGGCTAGAGTAACATCTGTGACTGTACTCTGTCATTTGCAAAATGGAACGGCTCTAATCTCTTGAGCACACTGCTCTGCAGTGACATTTCCAGGACATCCGCACTCCAAAAGGCACGCAGTAGCCTTGGATTAGAGTTTAAAATAGAACCATGTTTGCCTTTGTGTACAGCACGGGATTGCTAAGGAGAAATAGCACTGGGAGCACGCACTTGGGGTTGCGTGACCCGCAGCAGTTGTATGGGTCAGAGGTTCTCGTGCGGTGGGACCTGGTCTGCTTTTCACATCACACTCATCCTCTGAGCAATTTAGTCAGCTTAGTCAGGGAAAGCTGTTATCTGCTTCTCCTGAGAAGCTCTTCACCTCAATAGAGACAGTGCTAATTAACACAGGTTGAAATCAGAGCAGCAGAGCTAAGGCTGATGCTTTAAAACAAAGGGATGAACTAAAGTACTTCCAGTATAACATAGAATCAGGAGAGTGCTGCATGGCTCTCACTGAGCAGCCTCTGATGTTGCAGGAAACCTGCTGTCATTTCCTTCACTGGAACCTCCAACCTGCTGAACGTGTTTGTACCAAGTGGTGGAGGACGAGTGAAGGGCTGAGCTGGAAGCAGTGCCATGAATGTGCTGTGTTCATGCCGTGTTCATGCCGTGTTCGTGCCATGTCTCAGCTACCAAGCCTTGCCTTTAAGCTGATGTGACAACACACCTCCTGGTTGTTTTGCAGGCTCAGCTGGTAGCAGCTCAGGTCCTTTCTACCCTTCTCTGTAATGCAAAATAAAAATCATTTCATTTGTGTTTCTGAAGGTGCTTTTCATCACGGTAAGCCTGGTAACTCGGTTTCCTAGCAAACAACAGCTGAAATTCTCTTGTTTGTTTGTTTTAGGTGTGGTATTTTTGAAACACTCACAGCAAGCTGTTGTTGTTCCTCTGTGTGTTGGTAAATAGTAGCTGCAGACTTTCAACTTAGGAGAGGCGCAGCCTGAGCAAACAGTGAACTGCGGATGGACCAGACACAGAATTCCAGAGTAGGGGTGAGTGGATACAGGGAAGCTCTCCCGACACAGCTTATTTCCTAAACCTACTGATGTTCACCCTCAGTAGAAGCTTAAACATCAGTTCATGCCTCTGGAAACCCTCTTTGGGGCTGTTGCTTCTATAACTGTGATTTCAAGGTAGGGACTCTGGAGGTCATGGGGAAGCTTTGGACCTTTGAGGGGTGGGTTCGCAGCAGCTTTCCCCTCTGCCCTCTCCTAGTGCAGTTGGAGCTGCCGGTGCCCAGCACAGCCCTGTGTGCTCTCATTGTGTTGTGCCGTGGCACTTTTGTGCTGGTTTGTAGAGAGCATCCAACTGATTTATTGCTCCCAACGTCTCCGAGTTTGTAATAAAGTTTTCAGCGGCTCCGTGGAGCCCGCGCGCGCACATCCCCGCGCTCGCTTTGTTCTCCTCACACATAATGTCAACTCATAAACCTTTCATCAAGTCAACCAGGTGGAAAAAACCCATTACTGAAAGAAGTGTTCATTCAGGTTGGGTTGGGGGGGGGCAGAATGGAGGGAAGGCGGGGGGGAGGAAAGTTCCCCAATGGAAAAAAGAAGAAGGGAGGCGGGGGGAAGAAGGCAAAAAGCTGTGTGTGCTCATAGCTGCAAAGCCGCTTTGCTGTGCACCCCAGGTGCCAGGCCCCGGAGGAGCCTGGCAGATCTGTCATCCCGGTGACAGGAGATGGAAAGCGCTGCGTACATATTCAAAGAGGAAGCGATTTGGGCCTAATACCCACTGATGAAAGGGAGCTTCAACACAGCCGGCCTCTGCCAGCGCCAACAAACCCACTTGTGCTTTTGTATGGCAGAAAGGACACCCCCCCGCAAACACCCCCCTCACCCTGGTGCTGGAGGCTTCCCTCCTGCTCCTCCCGCCCCAGTCGATGTGTTTAAGCCATGTTGGCTGAGGTTCATGTGCTGAAAGACGCTGCTGGGCGCACAATGGAGGAGCTGACAGGGGTGTGTCGGCAGGAGACGTGCTGTGTGGAGCAGGCGCTGAAAAATGGAAGCGAGGAGGCTTGTGTGAAGTGCAGGGATCAGGGAGCAGCCCGGGATCTCCTTACAGCAGTGTAAGCCCTGGGGATGCTGCACTCAAAGCCTTGGGCAGAAGCTGTTCCTGCTCCCAGGGACACCCCGCACCTTGCTGATGGGAGCCCATCCCAGGAGCAGGAGCAAGGAATGTCTTATGGGCAGGGGCACTGGGCAAAGCACAGTACTCTGGTGCCTCAGCCTCATGCAGCTCAGATGATAATACTTCTTTCTCTCACTTAGCCTCAGTTATTCAGGATGCAAACCCTTTGTGGAAGGCCCTGTTGCTTGCTTAGTTCATCAATCCCCATGGCCAGGGATCTTTTATTAATTTTGGATGGAATTTCAAGTAGGGCTGTAGGTGGGGCTCACTGCAAAATGGAATCTCCTTTCCCCAGCATCTCTATGGTTCAGGCAGACCCTTTGGGGTTTGATGGATTTCTCTTTACTTGGAGAAAGTTCGGCCCAGAATTTGATGTCGATAAGTTTCGAAGCAATGTAGTGCAGAGTTACTGCTCTGGACAAGGGACACAAGGGCACGAGGGGATGGAGGAAGGATGGGAAACAACAAAGGAGTGGAGGCAGTGACATCTGTCGCTAGTATTTTATAAGTTAAAAATTCAGCATAATCTCCTGCCACCCTGTCCGCTGTACTGAGTTCCAACAGTAACAGAATTGTCATGATTTCTACATGAATTAATTCAAATCTCTTTTTGCATGATATGGCGTAAGAAAGGGGCCATCTGGTTTATGTTCTAGGTGTCAGAACCACTCATACCAGCACACTCTCATAGTGCAAGATGCAAGTTGACTGCACATATTAATCTCTCCTTACCCTCTGCCTCCCTGAGACCTGATGCTGTTGTCCCGTTATGGTGCTGCCATTTATACTGTCAATAGCAATAATAATACTAATGCAACGTTTGGCATGCACATAGTACCTCCAATTACAACTGTGGCTGGGTGTTACTTACCATTGCAAACACTTGTAATGGTTTCTTCACATGTATGAGGCTTAGGGATGTTAAGTAGCATTATGATGTGAGTAGTAAGTTAGGAGTGGCCAAGTACACAGGGAAAGATTGACAGCTTCCACACAATGAGTATCTAACTGGTGACCTAGTTCCCCTGCAGAGGTTATTGGCTTCCCCTGGAGTATAGAAGGGGTCATTAGCAGTGGAGTTGGGAAAAAGAAAGAATTAAGTGTGTGGAAACCTGCCCACTCCATAGGATAATGGCAGCTGCCAGTCAGGTGTCTTCTTCTTACAGTAAATATCCAAATACTGGCTACCAGACTTAGGTGCCTGTGATAGTAACGTAGGTAATAGTAAAAACACACTTAGGGTAGGTGATAACACTGTACAGGGGTACCCTGTGTGATTTTCAGAGCTGTAAGCAAACCTGCCCAAAGTAATCCTTACAACACCCGAAACCAGTGCAGCACTTGCAATACCTGAGTAACCGCAGGGGGGAAAGGGGATCAAGAAAAACGGTCTGACTTTTGGGGCTGTGAGCAAGTACATCAGATTTCAGTTCATTTCAGTATTTATTATAGCCATTTGTTTGTTTGCCTTGCAGCTTGGTGACAAACTGGTTCACTGGGGTTTTCACCGGTAGCTGAATATGCACAAGCCATGTAGAATTGCTTTGCTAAGACCAGCCACCAAAGGCACAATTCCAGTTCCTTTTGCTGGATGAAAGAGGCGCAGAAGAGTGGGAAAGAAGTCCTGAAGCAGAAAAGCCTCATCTACTACAGATTAGCTCTGTTGATACTGCAAATGCTGTGGCTCAAGTGAGTTTCTATTTTTCTTAGAAATACTGGTTTAGCATGACTTTATCTTGAAATGAACTTTGTGGTAAATAGAATTTAAGCGTGAGCTTAAATTCAAGGTCTTATTTAAGTGCTTTCCTACTTGGCTTGCCAGCTATGGATCTGGCCTGGGTTTTGAACATCTTTAGGGAGAAGAAACAGATTAATGAGATTAGAATGTTTTAAATCACTTCTGCACTTGCCTGGGCTGCATGATCTTTATAATACCTTGCCTCTTTAGACTCTATAAAGTGTACTGGCTGGGTGCTAACAGACAGGGCTGATGAATATGAGACTTGCTTGGGCATCCTTTCAGACTCGGGGAACATATTCAAGGGCTTATGGGTATGTTCAGTTTCATACCTCAACGTGCATTTCATCTCTTTGTCTGCTTTATGAAAGGCAGCACTGGAGTGCTTAACCCGCAGCCAGATGAGCCTGATTTCCTTGCTGAGGTTTGCAGCAGGTATTTCCCAAGCAGGCCAGAGAATGAAAACTGTGGTCATGGAAGATGGGAAGGGGTGACCTGGGAACAGACAGGCCTTCACCCGGAATATGAGCACCACAGCAGGGGCTGTGCATTCTGCATTCTGCATTGCAGTGTGGTAATTTTGAGGAAAGGAGAGCTGGAGCTCATGAATTTTCAAATCTTGGGGCTTACAATATTGCAGAAAGACTGTTGAGTACAAGGCTCTGAAAATGCATTTATGACATGCATGACTTTGAGCATATAAATAGTTGCACAGAAGTCAATGGGACATAAATTTATGAATTTGCCTAAGTGCTTTGCTGGATCTTTGCCTGAGGAGCCACTTACCATGAGTCTCAATAACAGAATCATGGCCTTGTTAATGAGCAAACCTCTGGACCAAGAGCATCAGTGAAATGTGGAATCCAGCTCCACGGATCTCTGCTCCTCAACTTGATTTCATCTCTCCGTAAGCTCGCTTTACTCTGCTAACATTTATGTCCCTTACCTGTTCCAAAAAGTGATTTGCAAGTTCCATTTTACACTCGTAAATGCACCAGGACAGTGCAAGATGGAAAGCAGCATCCAGAGCAACCTGGTGGTGGTGAGACCAGGACTCAGTGCTAGAGGGCAGGCACTGGAGCAGCTTTTTTTACTAGAGAAAGGCAGTTCCAGAGCTTCATCAGTGAACTGTGGCTTTCACCTTCCACATTTCTCTTTTTAAGGTTTTTTGGTAGCAAAGGACCAGGAAAGAGAAACATGAATGACTAAGACCAGTCAATATTGTCAGGTCTCTTCACACTTCATTAGTGCTGGCAGGCAACAGAAAGACAGAATTCACAGTACAAAGTATCATGAATCATGTTGGGATGGGGATACTGGGAAAGAAGCAGTTTGTACACTGCAGCACCAGGCCAGTGAAGACAGAGCTGTTCAGGTGGACCATAAGGCCTGTACCGCCACAGAGGTGTGGCCCCACAACTCCATGAATCCTGTTTATTTCCAAGTGTCTCTGGTAAGACCATCCATCACACTTTGTGGTGGCTGTCTGCACAGGTTCTGCTAGGGCAGCTAATGACTTTGAGTGCCCATTGCCTCTGGGAATGATCACAGCCCCTGGTTCAAGTTGCTCTGCTGACTATCCTGGTTATTCACTCCGACAGCACAGGTAGCAATCAGAGGCCAGGTCAGGTCTCCACTGAGCAAGGCATGATACAAAACCAGAATAGAAATAGGGTCTCTGCCTTCAGGGTATTACAATGGAAATAAAAACAGGATCATGGCAATGAGACAGAGCTGTAATACCTTTGATCCTCTGTTGCAGGCAGTTTTTACATTGGGGTTTCTTTTAAACCAGAAAATAGCAGGACCCCTTGGGAGACTGTGGAACAAACAGTGAGCGGGAGGCAGAACATCCATTTGCTGAGTATCACTTGGAGCTATTCAGCAGATTTGGGTATATCCAGTAAATTGGTGTCAGAATTCTTGCACTGAGAAAAGTGTTGGGTTTATCTGCTGCACTTTCACAGACACTTGTTTCAGTTAAATGAGAAATGCTACCCCGTCATAATGAAACTTCCCCATAAGGTCTTTGTGTGACTCAGAACTGGCCACTGCCCCATGCATGAGAGGAGCACACCCTCTGTTTCTTGTCCGTGTGACAAGAAGCTCTGGACTCCAACTTGTGAAAAGCATTAGGAGAGAAAAAGAGGTGCTGTTACAGTGCAAGCATGGAGTCCCTCTGTTCCCACATCCCCTGGGATGTGCTCACCCAACTGCTCCCAGTGCATCCCCAGCTAAAACTTTAGCTGGAATGCTGAGCAGATGCTTTGCGGGGACGTGGTATATACTGAATCAGTGTTAACCTAAGGATGTCAAGAAAGCAAATGCTTGGAAGGTTCAGTGGATGGAGATTAGCATGTGAGATAAATGTTGGGGAAACTTAGGGACTGTTTTCCAGAAGTAAACCCCAAAACTTTTCCAGGATTCCCAGATCCTTTTTAGATTAAAGGACCTTCAGTCCTTCCTATTCTCACAGCATCCTCTGCTGTGGTTCACACACAACTCTGCTAACATGTGTCTGGAATATCTCAGCACGTAATTATTTATCCTTCAATAAAACAAAGAAAACCATGTCTAAATCTGACTAATATCCCCTCCTCAGCCTGCCAAGTGGGGCCTTGTGTTTTCAGTACTGAAAACCAAGCCTGACTTGCTGCATATTTTGTGTTACCATGGTTTATGTCCAAATGCAAGGATTTAATTTTGTCCGTCATCAAACCGCGGTTTCCATATGACACCAGCACATTCCTCCCCTCTGCCTGCTGTTCTGACAGACGACAGAGTAGAATTCAACATTCCAACCACCACTTAAAACACAAAAGCTTATGTTCCTTTGGCTTTGGAGATCAAGGGGCAGATCTTTAGCAGGTATAAATTGTCTTCACTGGAGCTATGAAAGTGTACACCATTTACCCCAGATGAGGTGTAGTCTTGGATGTCTTTATTTCACTGTGTAGTTCCAGGAGGATAGATACAGTGGGACTGACAAAGAAGATAAATTCTCCTTTTCTTCTGTGCCTGGCCATTAGGAGTGATTATTACTGAGTTTCCTTCTGGAGCAGTTACTGACCAGGTTACGCATCTGAAAGCCAGCAAAGAGAAACCCCTCTGCATATTTCTCTGCTGTTGCAGCCTCCGTCCATCCCAGCCAATTTAAGTTTAAGGGTATCAGCATTCAAAAAGGCAATCCACAGCCTCTACCGCAGTGAGACTGGGAGTAGAAAAATGACCAGTTCCTTCTCCAAACACCGGCTGGGATTTCAAAGGAGCCTGAGGGAATTCCACACACATCTCACTTTGAAATTTAAGCTGTAGGTCTTGAAAGAATAGGTCGATTCCAGAACTTCACACCCTGAGGGAGCAGCTCCTTGCCTGGGATTGCTGTGATGTCATCCCTTTAGAGAGCTGCTCTAATGAAGTCAGTACAGTCCTAGGCCTTCCTGTGACCTGCATCTCCATCAGAGCACCAGTGGTGTGATCCTGGGCTGGTGGGTTTTCAAGTGCTCATGAGTAACAGCAGTTCCCTGTCTGTCCATGTGTAGTGCTCAGTCAGTATACTGGAAATCTGATGTTACTTCTAAGTCTAAAGGCCAAGCTAAAAAATCCCTGTGGATGGGAAGAGGAGATCCACTATCCTTAGGAAGGTAAAAAAGAGTCCAAGAGGATGATAGTAACAATCCAGCTGGGCCTGCAAGTCAACACCATTCCTGGGTTTAGCCAAGAACTCCAGCAGTTTCTGAATTCCTGGGGATTTTGCCCTGGATTTATAGTCTTAAGAGCAGTTGCTGTCAAGATTTGCTAGGTGTGGTACGGTGACTGCTGCTGATGCCAATAGTCCAGGAGAGGGGAACTGAAACCTGCTGGGGCTTGGGAAAGAAACAAATTTGTATTAATTAAAAGCAAATGCTCTGTGTTGTCTGATGGGTTCCAAAGCAGATGTTTGTCAAAATAGCCAAGACATGGGTCATCTGCAAGCAAAAGTTATAAATAATGGGAACTGTATTTCTTGTTATTTCATCTTTTCTCAGGTCCAAACCATGTGTTGTTCATTGTTGGAAATACAGAGTGAAACATCTTGCATGGCTCTAGGGAGCTGTGTGCATCAATTCTGAATAGATGACCCATAAACCCAAACCCCTGTGGTTAGAAACTTGTGCATGGCATTGCATGGGCAGCCACAGCCTGCTGAACAGACACTACACAAAGGGAATGTTTCTGCAGGCAGAGGCTGGCAGCCTTGTTCCACCTATGACCAAACCACCCTCTTTGATTTGATACTCCTGCAGAAGCTCGTGTATGAGTGGCACTGGTACCTCTGCACATCTCCATCCCTCACTGGAGTCAGCACAGCAGCATAGAGGCAGTTGCCCCCATTCAATCCCAGGATACATCAGAAGAAGATGAAGAAAGAGGTGTGCATCCATCTGTGAGCCAAGCTTTCTGAACAAATTCAGTCTTTCCAGGTAAGAGTTCTGCTTTTCATTTAAGTTGACACCTAAACTTGGGATGCCTTGTTCGTATACTGTGCTTTAATAATTCAGCTGTGGTTTCAGATCAGGTAAGTCTTCGCTGCTCACTCTGGACATGGAGCAGCAGGTCCTGAGAGGCTCTTCCTGTCATCAGGCCTGCAGAAACAGAACTGTGTGTAGAGCCAAATTCTCTGCTGACATAAATACAAATAATCACAGTTTTTAAGAGAGATGTATCTGTTTGCTCTTGAAGTGAATGTGGCTGCTTGTTTCCTCTTATACCGCTGTGTTATACAGAATGTAGATGTTACACATAAATATCCCCACACAAAGATACTTTGACGGTGTTCTAGTATTTATATACGATGTGGTGTAGGCTGTATCAGCACCTGTGGGTTCCATTGCCAGCACATACATCAGCACAGTTAAACAAAGATACAGATTTACACTCCTTGGAATCCTGACTTTATAAATGGGTCAGTATGTGACAGCTCCTCAGCCTGGCATTTCACATGCAGTTGCCAGCCTTTTCTACAGGTAGGAGATGTTACAAACGCAAGTGGGAGCATCTAAATCTTCATACCAGGGTTTCTGCATTCAGCAGGTAAGTAGTTTGTGTGTGGGTAAAGAAAAAGACATACAACCAGACCAACAGTCAGACTACACTTCCCACATGAAGTGAAATGCAGTTTCTTCCCAAAAACTTGAGATAAGTAAAGACACTTTCAGTTTAAAGAATATTGTCCTGTGTTTGTACTTAAAATCACTCAGAGTGTGGTAAGTAAACGTGTTTTAAAAGGACTAAATTCAAAACATGGATATATTGTTCATCTTGGGGTGTATCTGTGTGATTGTCTTCATGTCTGTATGGATATTTAGATCTGTGTTTTGTATCTGGAAGATGTATGTGCTAGAACAAAAAGCCTATATTTAAAACTAATGATGTAAATACACATGTGCATGTAAAGACACGCTGTGAAATACCCACGTTCAGTCACATATGTATGTGCATACATAAAAATGTTTGTATACACAAACACGCACAAATTATGTACAGAAAATTAAGCATATGCCTGTCTCACCCTCAAATGATGCATCCCTCCAAGGAACATCAAACCTGTTTGTGTCAACAAACAGACCTCTCCAGCCCAGGCAGATACTAATACAGATACACAGTGAAAAGCTCTGTACCTGCAAGGGCAATTACACATTTATGCATCATTTCTACACCTCTTCCAGTTCCTCCCTCCCACTGTAATCTTGGGCCCTTCCAGGCACTACTTCCTAGCCAGAACCGTCTGATCTTTGCCCTCTTTTCCTTCAAATTGAATTCCAACTTTTTTCAAGGCTCTGCTGAGTGACAAGCCAGTGCCAGAACTGTCTTTTAATACACAAAAGCATAAATAATGCCATCCATCAGAGCTGTCACTCAGAAAGATAGATTGCTACTTGTCCAGACACTGGAATGACACAGAAGTGAAAGTTAGGAACTGTCTTTTTTCTTTGCTTGCTTTTTCTTCTTCTTCTTCTCTCTCCCTTCTTTTTTTTTTTTTTGCCTTTTCTGGACTGCTTGATTCTGATTAATGGTGCTGTCAGGGAGGGATTCCGCTTGCCCGGATAATGAGTCAGGAATGTATTCCCTGTCACAAACACAGCAGATGTCAGGGGCAGAAGGGCCCGGGAATGCCAGAAACAATATACAGTTTCTTCCTAGTCCCCTGACAGGCCAATATGCTGCACAAGGTCTAATTTATGTAGACAAAATGCAGGCAAGGGGCTGTGGCAGCAGTGAAACTGTGCTGGGGAGTCTGAACTACAATGCAGCAGGGGAGAGAGCTGAAGGGAGGTAATGAACGCTAGCAGTGGGACTCAATAGCACTGCATCAAATGGCCTTAACAAGAATGGCCCAGGACCACTTTGACTCCATTAAAGTGCACTTTACATCATTATAGAGAGAAATCAAACAGGGCAGAGGGCTTCTGTTTCTTTTAATGGCTCGATTAGGTTATTCACTCATCGGGGTTTGCAGCTGTCATAGTAATGCAGCAACTGCCAGGGGAGGTACAATAGCACTCGCGGCAGCGCGGGGCCCACGTCCCATCAGCATGGAGTGCATTGGCTGGTTCTGCAGATGCCCCACGTGTACTCAACAGCAAAGGCAGATTTAGAGGGGATTTGCCAGTCCTGGTGACCGGATTTCAAAGTGATGTGTCTCAAGATGCCTTCACTTCTGGCGTTGGCCACCTGGAAGCACTGGAAAGGGGCCAGGTCTCTGCCGAAAGCTGAGCACCTGCCTTTGGCTATCCGGGGCCCTGGCTTGGCTTGCCAGCAAGAGGAACCCACAGTCACTGCAGAGCATGCTGACCTTCCCTGTACTGGAAAGAAACCTGCAGCTTTTGAGCTACAAAATGCTGATAGCATAAAACTAGCTCACATATTGGGAAAATAAATCAGCATTTTGAAGTGCATGCAACTGCACTGGTCTGGTGCACTTTCTGTTCAGCACTCGGGGGCAGCTTGATTTGCCAG
>JAVHNF010056650.1:5961-25315 GCA_034783455.1 Micropsitta finschii
ATCTGTACAGTCTGTGCACAGTGAAATGTTTGGAGGAAAAAAAGGAACAAAAGAAGGCAAACCCTGGTATTAAAACCAAGCTGTAAGAACTATTTACTATGCATCAAGTTAACTGTATTCTAATAACCACAGTGAACTCATTTGCAATGGCATATATAAACCCCAATGTTAACCAGGAAAGATATGGGAGGAGGGAAGTGGCAGTGTGTGAGTAGAACCACAAATTACATCATCAGTCACAGCGGTGAAGGTGACGGGCAGAGAACAGTCAAAAACGAGCAAGGAGACCAGTGCAGCATGCTTAATACTCTTTATACCAGTATTGCTGCCAGGGCAGGTTTTGACAGTGTCAGAGACAAGAGAGTTGAGAAAAAAAAGTAGTGGGTAGAAAGATCTTACTCACATGGAAGAATTCATTCCAGGCCAACTTTTTGCTTGAAAGCAGTGGGAAGAGGAAAACCACTTAGAATGGATCCAGCTCAGTCAGAAGCGTGTAAAATAGAATGAAAATTTTCCAGACTTAATATTTAATTCCCTTAATTAGTTTTAAAGGGAATACAAACCTTGTGCTTATAATTTTCATTGCCCTATGCACCTCTTACTACAAATAGAAACAAGCATCCCAGTGTGGAAGTTCTTCCTTACTGATTTCACTCTGAGCCAGAAGCATTTTGTACATCCAAACTTCCGAACCACCATGAAATCTGTTCCACTGACTTTCAGTTGAATTTAGCTGAAACCCAGAGCTCTGTTACCCAAATTCCTTGTCAGCCTCTATAGTATTGTGTCCCATAGTTGCAGGTTGTGTATGTACAGATACATGCATACAGGAACTCCAAATATAATTTTTGTTCAGCTTGGTCCTCTAGTTGGATACTGTGTGGGGTCTACTTGTTATTTTAATTGGAGAAATGATAATTCTACTTATTCCTCAAGGACTGTTCAGTTACTGAGGAGATCTGCATATCCTTAAATTTCCTAATATATACTAAACCAAATTTAAGTTTTGTTAAATATTGAATTTTAGGTGACATCCATGAGAACTTACTTACTAAGGGATTTTTCTGGATATTTTTGCGTAACTGATTTAGCTGGAGTAGAAAAGCAGAACACATATATCAGTTTTGAGTGTTTTGGAATAGCAGATGACATATTAAGAATACTTAACAATATTCTGTGATTCAGTGAAAATCTTAGACACGTAACAGTGGGAATTGTACATGTTCTGAATTCTCTTACTTATGCCTCAGAAGAAAACGGAGGAAAAATGGTGGCCAAAGGAATCTGCTGTACCCAGTGCTCCACTGATACTGAAAATGCATCAGATCTAGAAAATGGCTGCCTTTTACTGTATTATAAAGGGAAATCATAAAGCCGAATTTAAGAAGAAATTTAAATGAGCAATGTCTGTTGCAAGCCCGTGTTCAGCTTCATATCCTTTAGTTCATCGGTATTTATTCTGCCATCTAGGCTCTTCAGTCAGCACTGCAATGACTGTCTAATAGCAAACTGTCACAATCTGTGGATGCAGTCCACACGGTTTACTTCAAACAGAAGGGCAAAGATGGTGTTACCAATGGATTAAAAAGCCCAGCTGACAGTCATTTGACTCATTAGCTGCAGGGAATTTTCACTGAATACTGAGCATTTATGTTCTTGGGGCAGAGCTTGAATTGCAGTGCAGCCACCAGTGAATAAATACAATCAAGCCTCCTTTCTCAGTTTTCCATCCCTACACAAAAAGATGGAGGAATGTGCTAGAAAACGATAAGCAGTTTCTGAACGTTGTTGAGAAGCATTTGAGATCCTCAGGAAAACATGGTGTTTAAATACCTGGAGGAATGATAAGGCAGAGAATACTTATAACTTATTGACATGTCATAATTTCTCCTGTTTAATTCCTCATTGCTCTAACAAAGGAGATCCATTTTGATATAAAAACTAATTCATACTACCAGGAAGTAGAGAAGGAAAAAGGGAAGGGACCGATCATTCTCTAATTCCATTTCTGTATTAGGATTATTAATAAATGAAATTTTTACCATTATTAGAGAAAGGACAGGAGCACAGTGTTGCAGATTTGTGCAAAAATATCTTTAGACATAAGTACTGCTTCAGGCAATGCTTATTTTCTAATATAAATGAGATTATTTTGGCAATCAGCACACATAATCACTGAGCCTGCTCAAAATAGAGACAATATTAATTTAAATATATGAATAAAAGCACTCAGTGTCAAATTCAGCTCTTCTACTTCATGTGTTCACTGTGGAAGTAAATTGATCTGAGTGTCTGAAAAACCCTATTGTCTGATGTCTAGTGAAGTCATTTATGACTTTTACAATGGGAAATAAGACTTGAATTCTGGTTTTGTAGTATTTCATTTTACGCAGGTTCTCAGATTTCCACAAAGCCAGGATTTAGTTCTTGGTTCTTGCACTTATTAACTAGAATAGAACACTTGCATAGGTTCTTGGTCTGTGCACTGATTAAATAGAATGCAGTCAACATTAAGAAATCAGGTATCAGAAAGCAAATATCTGTCTCCATTTTCAACTGTGCTAATAAGGTATATCCTACTGTATTACTCCTGCATGAAAACCTAAACTCAGCTGCATCCCTGATAGTGGTACACCTTCAACAGATGCATATGCACAGACATGTAGCAGCTGTCCTGTATCCTGTCTTAGGATATCATAATCTTGTGCTGCATGAAGAGTGTCTACTGACATAGGTCAGTTTTCTGGAATAGTAAGCAGCAAGCCTGGTTGTGGTGCTGGGAATCTAGGCAGATGTTAGCTTTACAGGATTGTGTTAATAATATAAGTCATTGAACATAAACTGTTCATAGGCATTTATGCAATCATCATCTTAATTATATCGAAATAGCAAGTAGCTTTTCTATAAACTTGTGATGGGAGAGGAGATCTTATTTAGCAATCAGGATCTGTCATATCCATCAAGATATCAAGACATGAGATAATACATCTAAAAACATTCCTGTAGATGAATTTAGTTAGTTCCACTCAGCAGCTGCCCTTCCTAAACTAGTTTGAAATGACAGCATTAAGTTCAGTTTCAGTAACTACTGCCTTGTTAAATAACACTTTTTCAGTGACATACGTGAACTAAACTCTACGTTACTGTCATCTCGGATGGCTTCCTATGGATTCACTCACTCCATGGTCTTAAAAGGTTTCCATGAAAAGAGACTGCTTGATTTCTCTATGGAAATCTGGCATCTAGGCTCTGCAGCTGATGAGCTCTAAAGAGAATGGGCCAAATAGCATCAATGCTATTTATGTACCCTCCTGTTTATTAGAAGTATGATTATGTAACCAGTGAATATAAGGCTTAATTTCTACTTATCCACTAGTCCATCAGCTTGGACACAACTTTGGGTTTGGAATGAGTCTTTAAAGGCTTAGAAATATTCAGAGAAGTTTGCCAGTTAGTACATTATCTTTCTATTAGGTGATTATTGTAAGCACAAACCAATCTCTATCAACTTCTCATCACTTCTGTAAAACAAGATACATTAGAAGAATATGCAATGAAGAGACCAATTTTAGGCACCCCAACTCTGAAGCGCCCTGGTCTTCTTCACACTTTTTATTCCAATATGTAACATATCATTTGATTACAATATGGGCTGTTTGACAGGCTATGAAAATGCCTGTGTTTATAGAACTCCAGTGGGTATCAGTCATTATTGACACCATCTGTTTACCTAAGTGCTAACATTTCCAATCTGTGCTGGTTAAAGGTAAATGCTGAAGAGACATTCAAGCATCTCTGATGGATGAAAGAAATTTTGCCCAGATACAAGTTTTATTTCTTTTTGCTTTTTTTCTTGTACTCTGTGCAAATACACAAGGTTCCCATGCACTTGGAGGTAAAATAACTTCTCAATGAAATAAAACAGAAGGGCCTGTTAATTTTTGGCAGACTTTAGCTTCCTATAACTGAAGGTGTCGTGCTTGCTGGAATAGAAATACATATTGCAATGTCTCACTATGTAGACAGTTATATTTTCTTCATGAGAAATAAGAAATGAAATTTAATGGGAAATGAAGCTTGAATACAAAATGTGGTCCAGATTTCCATAGGGTGTTAATTATTAGCTGATAGAACTTAGTTAAAGAAGGAAAGAGAAGAGTGCGAGGGATTAGCCAATTATGATATGTAATAGTACTCAAACTAATGTTGTGTGTTACTGACTATTCAATGATACATGAGCAATAGCTACATGAACTGCTCTGAATCATTTACCAGCTCTCTATAATTTATAGTTCAAGCTTTATGAAACTTCAAAGTTAGATAAAAAACATACTGAAACTGTAAGCACAGTAGACTTCTCCAGTGGTTCCTTTGTTACACTACATGATAACGAAAAAATGCATATGAGCATGTAGTAATGTGTTTGCCCAAACGAGATGGAGTTCTTAACTTCCTCTGTATTCCTGAATTTTGTTTTTCATGTAACTCTAAATGGCAGAAATTTCATTTGTAAGCTCATGATTGGTTAATGAGTGCAATTCCTTTATTTCCATTTCTAAAGTCTCAGGAAGAAGGGACTGGAACGCACAGAGTTGTGGATAATAAAAATACCCTGTTTGGATGAGTCAGAAGGAAGATCTGTCTTCTTAACTGCAGCGTAGAATACAGATGTGCAAGACTGGGTAAGTACTGAAAGCATTTTGGTCATGGTGTCACACACCTTTATACGAGGTAGTTTTGTTCATAAAGCACATAGGATTTAGGATGCAGAGTTCAGTTCCCACCTTGATCAGCTGCTTGATCAATCTGCTTTGCACACTGAACTGACTTGCTGCCATTCTGACCAGTGGGTTTCAAAGAGTCACTGAGTATTCAGTGCTCACTAACCAGTCTAAAAACCTGTTTCCTGGATGTCATATTGCACAGAAGTGATATTTCTGTTGCTACTTCCAGTATAATTAACGTGGCATGCTATTTTTTATGTAGCTTTAGATAATAGTTCTGTATTTTTTCTTTGACACACTTCCACTTATTTTTTTGCTATGCTATTCCTACTTTCCTGCTTTCTAGTCCTCTTTCTGCAAACAAATATCTTGCTCTACTTCCTGAAAGACAAAAGGTAGAGCTTCTGTTCTTCAAGCACATTTACTAGCAAATATATAGCAAAATCACCATGTCTTAATTTTTGTTTTCACTGTTGAAGTTACGTAGGGGAATTAGACTGAAATACATTCAATTATGCTCTGTCTAGAACATGCTGTATGCATCCTAACCCAAGTATCTTTGCAAATAGAATCTGTGAAGTGTCAAGACCACGTGTTTGTAAAGGTAATTCCATTATTTTCAATCTCTATTTTTGATGAGTCAGATATTTAATGGCATGTTATTGTTCAAAATCATGTTCTGAAAGAAAATGAATTAACTTAGCATAGACTACAGAAAGACTGACATTGACACTGAAATTTCAGTTCCACATACACAGTCCATTTTGTTGTCATTTCAGTTTGCTTTATCTGAAAGTTTAAAAGGTAAATGAAAAAAGCACTTTTTTGGAAAATATTTCCTGTCATCAAAATTAATGACCATTAAAATGCATGATACTCACTGAAAGAACAACAGAAATTCAGTATTTATAGTACTTCAGAAATATTTACTTATACTTTCAAAAATGAAGTAATATTAAGGAACAAGCAGAGCCCAAAGATGTGATATTAATAAATTATATGCTCCATCCCTGGCAGTGTTCAAGGCCAGGTTGGACAGAGCCTTGGGTGCCATGGTTTAGTGGGAGGTGTCCCTGCCCATGGCAGGGGGGTTGGAACTGGGTGATCTTAAGGTCCTTTCCAACCCTGACTATTCTGTGATTCTATGATTAAGTCAAAATAAAAAAGAATGGGTTTCCAGATTCATAAATTGCACTGGCATTTGGTAATTATAGAAAATATGGGTCGGAAGTATATAAACCAGAAGGTAATGTAAGTGGAGCAAAGCTGGAAATACTGCAAGTGGAACAGTAAGCAAACTGTTTCAGCTACAAGAATAAAATAAAGTTAGTAGTTAAAAATAATTACTCTTCTTATGACTGTTTCTCAAAAGTATTCAGGGGAAATCATAATTACAGGAGTCTGGAAATCTGGAGTCACCAAAACTAATGCTACAAAGAGATGAAAGGCCTGCTTTCCTACTGTAACTGTCCTTGACACAGGGTATGGTTTTAGTCAAGTCATTTATGTTTCTTTGGGATAGTCTAGCTTTATTTGATGTAAATGGAAATGACATATGTTTACTCTATAGGAGTTAGCTAGGAAAGGGATATCTCCTCTCAGGGAAATTCAAAAACGCCGTGACAAAGAATGGCTAAGATAGTGAACTGTGGTTCTGGGCATTTGATTTTTAGAACTACTTTTAATCTGTATCTCTTGTGCCACTTTGGTTATTTCCCCTCTTTTGGCTTTATTTTCTCCCACCATTTGGCTCCAGAATTGTTTTTTGCAATCCTCTAAAGCTTTGCAACCTGTACTGTAAGAACCAGTACAGAAGGGAAGAGTACAGGAAAACCTAGGGATGACTGCTGCATGTGGATAGTACTTTAATCTCGTTATGTAGAATACACTAAGAGTATTGCTATTTATAGTGGGGTTATAGGAGCGCTCCTTGTTGGGAATCAATACAGCCTACTGTGAAGGTACAGTTCTGGACAAAGGGAGGATTTCCTTCCCCTCTAGGCTTATGAGTGGAAATCAGCCAATATTAGCAAAACTTTCTCATTTAGCTGTTTAAACTACTGCAGTTCATATTCATTGGAATGTGATAGAGAGTGCTCACATAACCTGCTACATCTGCTGTGGTGGTAACAAGGAAAGAAATGGGGCTAAGCTCCTTATGGAAAGAGAGCTGATGGCTGCTTTTTCCGCAGGTGCATCTGTGGCTGAGGGAGGATGCATGTCCATGACCTCAGCCAAATAGAATTGGGCAAAAAGCCTGCACTGATTCTTAAAATTGTTCAGTAGCTCAATCTAGGGCACCTTCCTTTTGTAGGACAGCCTGTTATAAGCAGGTTTAAGAGTCTAAAGCTGTGATTCATTTTGCATTTCTTCAGCGTCTCTTATTAAAGGCATTTGGCCTCTGCTTGACATACTGGTGAAATTAAATATGTATATTGAGAACAGGATGTGCCACTTACCTAACTAAGTTTAGGAAAAGACTGCCTTAAAAAGAGCATCTTCCAGAGGCTAAGAGTTGTCAAACATAGCACCTGCAGTAAATAGAGAGAAATGTCATTTTCTTCTGTTGATATAGGTCTCAGTTTATCTCTTTCTCTTACAGTTTTATTACTGTTCTTGCTTCATGCTAAGGTATTTTATGTCACTGAGACAGAATCTGGCATCTTTCTCCAAACAACTGCTCAAATTGGATGCCATTCTAATCTTCCAAGCATTGTAAAAGATATTAGATGGTTTGTAACACCCAAATCTCCTTGGCATAAAGCCCAAAGATATGCAAGTAGGTCATCTCTTCACATACTCATCCATCTTGGGAAGCTATTTAAGTTATTGGTGGAACAGCACATTTTTGCAGAGTAGATACACACCTTATTTAATTGAGCAGAGCTGTAAATACATTCCGCCAGGCTGGCTTTCCCTGCAGATGCCTGTACTGTGTACAATATTGCACTCTGTGGACATGCACATTTTTTTTTTCACAGCTGCTCAAATATTGCCTTGAAACATCAAAATGATCTGGGCAATTAAGTTATATGAAAAAATAACTTACCTTCATTAAAGATCTGTATCCTTTAATGTTCTGAATTCTCCTGGCAGGTTAAATGTGTTCGGAATGCAAGGCTGAAAATTCCAAATTTTTAAAGAAAGACTTTATAAACTGCAAACACATTACAATCATTATGGTGTTTTATGAGTGGGTAAATTATGTAAGTGCTCTCTAAGAGAAAAAGGAGCAGCATTCGTAATCTAAGGAAACCTTATTTTCTCATTTTTCATGTTACTTACTCCATTATTTATCTATATCATGTTTTTAAACACAAGCATTAATAAACAAATTACGTAGCACAGTAAGAATCTATAACCTGCAATTCATATAAGCCACGCTCAAACAATGCTATTAGGTGTAAGTGATGTGATGAATCCTGATAGCGATCACTATAATACAATATTCTGATGTTCCTTAATGCAAGCATTCAGTGTGTTTTTCAAGGAATGAGTCCTAGGATCTTTGAAAGTCACCTGCCGCACTTCTGTGCCCCGTCACATCCAGCTAGGAGCAGACATGGCAACAGAACTGGAAGAGCAAAAAAAGGGTGGTTTTTTAATTTCCTCACATGCCAGGGGCTGCTCAGCTCCTTGGCCATTCAAACATCCTGCCTGCCACATAGTTTCTCCAAGACCATTTCTAATCCCTTGCTGTGTGAGGGTACCTGCCTCATCACCCTTGCCTGCAGAGGCCCTCTGCCTTCAGCTAGTCCATTCCTGTCTACCCTGACAAGGCAAGGCAACCCCAAACTTCAGTGTCCCTCTCTTTGCACTGCACTAGCCAGGCCATAAGATAATGCACAGTCAGAAGGGAGCAGAATAAATACGGCAGACAGCTGTTAGACAGCTGCATCGAGCTTTCTGACCTCTGTTATGTCTCCATTAGACTTGTTTGTATGTAGTGCTATACAAAAAGGCTAACTGGTGGCACTTTGAAGGAGAATTTTTCTATTACTCATCCTCTTCTTTAACTTGATTTCCCCTTTATTTATTTAGCTTTCCACTCTCACTTGAGTTTGCAATAACTTCGTACAGATGTTCTATCTTTCTGTAATTTATTAATACTGACTTGGTTTTCCCTCCCTTTTCCATAAATATTTTTCAAATGTTCACACTGTAATTGTGTGACTTCCCTTTTCTTGCCTCCAAGGAAGGGAGCTGCAGGCTTGCAATGAGAAAATATGCTGGAGGCATCCCATCAGCTACAGCACTGCATGCAAGTAGTTAGAAGCAACAGGCCACCCTTGGCCAAGGAAGGGAAGTGACAATGAGCTCACCTCAGCCACCCTGTATATACAGGAAACCTCTAGGCTTAGCAAGAGTATAGAGCTACTCAGAAAAGATGCAGAGTAAAGAGCAGTTGGGATTAGAGGAGAGATGGATAGCTTCTCCTTGGGATCCTCAGCTGACTCATTTCCCCCTCTTTGAAGGCAGATGGACTTCTGGTGTTTGCACCGACAGTGGGAAAGTGACCATCTTCAAAAGATCATTGAGGGGGCATCCAGCCAATGATTCACAAAGAGCAAGAGGCAGCAAGGTGCAGAAGAGGCACTGCCCTGTATGCCTCATTTCAGGCAGGACAGTGTGTCAGCTTTCCCCTCAGTTATGCATTTGCTCACCTCTTAGGGAAGGACTCTAGCTAGGGAAGGAGACAACTTTCCATTCCTTTGTGTTTCTCTCCACACTGTGTTGGCAATTGCAGGAGCAGTCCAGCACACTAAATCAGCTGCAAGAGGGAAAAACATTCCTAAATGTGCAAGGTCAAACCGTTAGGGTAGGAAAAGCAGGAAGCTACAGGATTTTCTTTCTTCTTAATCCTCAGAACAATTGGAATAGGTAGCGCCAGCAAATGAGGATGCTAGCCTTGTGCTCTTGCTGCAGTCCTGCAGCTTATGGCTGGTCAGGCTGAGACCTGAAACTATGAGCACTACTCTGCACCCACCTGCCCCATTTGTCTAAGCAGAGGAGCCCTTCAGCCCCTCTCCAGGAAATAATGCTCTTCTGGATGACCATGGTCCCACCTATCCTTACTACAACATGGTCACCCAGATGCTGAAAAAGTCAGGGTGGAAAAAGGGGAGAAAAACTCAGAAGAGTGCAAAATTACTGCCTCATCCCCAGGCACATTGTGGCCCTTTGCAAAGAGAAAATCACATTCCACAACTGCAATGCCACTGAGTCAAAACAGAATGGACTAGCAGCAATGAGAGGCATTTTTCAGGACTGTATTCCCTTTCCCCTTTTTCTCCCTGCAACTGCTCCACCTAGACCCTGGAGTATATCGCTATCTATCTACCCTGCTTCACAGATCTCCTATAAGTTTCTTCTCTTTCCCTTACACACACATTACATTTTTCTCCATGGTTTGGCTGCAGCACTGCCTGCTCCCTTGGGCGACCATATGCTGTGGGCTGTGAGCTCCTAACAGCATGAGGTCCCTCTGGCTGACTAACCCTACAGTGAAATCTTCACTTGGCGGGCATAGTCCTATAGTTAATAGAGCAAAGTGTTTGTATTTATACTGCAGTGCCCTCCCTTGCTCTTTATTCACATAGATTATTTTACATAGTTACAAGGAGCAAAGCTTCATTTCTCCTGCCCACAGAGATCAGGCACGATGCAGACCATGCTGTAGACATGGTCTCTGCTATACCACAAGCTCATGGGGCACTGCCACATGTTCTCCACTGCCTGAGGAGGTCTCTCAGCTATTTCAGTATCTCCCATTGGCTCTGTGAACTAACTTCTCTTCACAGAATGAAGCCAACAACACCAGCCCAAATCCCCAGCCACCACATGGGACATATGACCCATGGAAAGCAGAGGCCCCCAGTCCTGCTTGGTGTCTGCTAGCATATCTTCACCAAGGACAGCAGAATGGCATGCTTGAAAGCTTGCTGAGAGTGTGGCCTTGTGGGGCATGGGTGATAAAGTAAATGACAAGAGAGAAATTTGAGTGACAGCGATATCCGTTTTGGCTCTTCCACAGAGTGCTAGCAAAGAATGAAATATATATTCCAAAGCATTTTGCTCCTCTCTGTCCCAGCTCATTTCTTATCCTTACAAAGGCAGTTAGCGAGCCCAAATTGGTCTAACAGTCCATTAGGATCCAATGTGCTCCAAGCCGCCCACAGTGCAAAAGAAGATTTGAAAGCTCAGATAAAACTTTACTGCTGGGAGTTCAGCTCCATTCTCTGTCTCTGTGGGGTGCAGGATGTACAGTGTGGGGGGGGTAATGCCACACTCACAAATGGTTGTGTATGATACATGATGGCACAAGACCCAGACCAAAAGGGAAGTGGTACAGATCCTGAGCCGCTGACCAACTTCTGCTCTTTGGAGTTTATTGTGGAAAAAACAACATCGTGAATTGCTTATGGAGCTGGTTGTTTGAAAATGATGGTTTGAAACTTGGGTGGCTTAGGGGGAAACATGCTGAAGGAAAAGCAAAGGTGGTTTCTGTGCAAAGGAAGTCGGGAGATGAAGAAATAATGCAAGTGATTTCACAAAAGAGAAGCAGAAGACGTTTTGTGAATTGCTTGGATAAATCTGTCTCCACACTTGGGAGGGAAAACAGATAACAGGAAACAGAGGAGAAGACAAAATGCAAATGAAGGATCTGGGTAACATCACTGAGTTGTACAATGTCCCTCTGGGACCCACTTCAGAGCCTATTAGAACTGATGGGTGACTTTCCACTGACCTCAGTGGACCAGGCTCTGTTTCCCCCAAAGCGTGTCCTCACAGGCAGAGGCAAGCTGATGCTGTAGGAGCTCCCACATGTTTGAGAAATGGAAAGCAATGCAGAGAGCAAGGGATTTCAGATACCTGAACTGTCCTTCTTGTTTACCATGCAATGTAATATTCAATGTTTATTAGCAGTGCTTTCCTGCAGCTGCAGCCAAGTTTCCATAGCCAAATAGTATCTATAGATAAGGAAGTACTGGAGAAGCCAAAGAAGTGCCCTGACTTTAGAGAGACAGTAATGGATCCACATAAAAGAGCACTTACTTAAGTGTGGTGTCAACTGCCAGTAAGAAGAAAGTCAGTATCACCATTTGGGTGAAACTGCCCTCATGAAGTGGGGGTCAGTGTTCAGGTTTTCAAGCCTTTCCCTACCAGAGCAGTTTGGGTAAGGCCGTGGTCTCCTCTGTGTTCATTGTATCTGCCTCCCTCCACAACTGCTTTATGAGTGTCTACAAGCATCTGAAACGCTGCTCCAAGCTCCAAAGCAATGCTTAAAGAGTTAGTCTTCAGCTTTGCTGCAGAGCATGGCTGCACAGACAGCACATAAACACTTCAGTCAGGAGGCGGCTGGATTCTGTGCTACCATTCCTCTCTTCACTTTTGAGATGGGTGGTACTGGGGAAGCTTCTGCTTGCATGTCCAAATCTCAGGATTAGAAGCTCTACCTCCCAGGAGCATATGATCCCACAGGGGATCATATGGACTCCCACAGGACACTGAAGACTTACAGGGAGGCAAGTAAATTAGAAAGGCTTTGGAAACTGGACTCCAGCCTGCTCCATGAGGACACGATGGATTAGACCCAAATTTTCTTGTAAGCACCAGCCTAGCCTGATTGTACTTGGCCTAATGTTTCCTCTTCTGAGAGTCATCCTGTGCTCTTCAGAGAGGAATAATTCCCACAGATATACAATCCACTGTAATCACTCTTGTATACAGCACTGTAAATTTATATAACAAACGAACTGCAGTGCTAGGCCCTTAACTAGGGGATTTTGGTGTCACAGCTAGGGTAAGATAAAACATAGACAAGAGGAAACATGTACAGTGAGGTGTGGCTGTGAAGAGCTTTTTGCATTATAGAATGGGTAAGCATTATTTATGATGTGAGCAGGGTGCAATTTAAATACTTGCAATCAGATCCCCTGAAGTACTTGATCTACCTTTGAAGATGTGGGTTTTAATGATTATTCAGGGTGAAAGGTATCCCGTACAGCAAGCTGTTGTGTTTTTATGGTCTTTTCAGCATTCTTTTAGGTGATGAAAAAGAAATCCAAAGACCCAGGCTTCCTAAGATCCCAGAGTTACCATCTGAACTGGCAGAAGCACAAAGAGGAGATTGAAGCTGTCTGGATGCTGAAACTTAATTAGGGGTGAATAAATCAGCCTTGCCTGAAAAGTCAAGAAAATGCCATATTCAGTGGTGCTTGGGATGTTTTTGGTTTTGTTCTTGCTGAATGAAAGCCAGTAATAGGACAAGCAAGGACAAGACAAAGGGGGCCATTAAAACGAAGTAGCAGAAGTTATCTGGTAACAGAACTAACTGCAACCAAGGTTCAGATTTGGTTTGTTTTGCAAATATCTCTGAAAGCCTTCATTTGACAAATCCAGGCACTTATTTCACCTACACAGGTAATGCTCTCACACCACCACCAGTATCTGACTGTCACCATGATGGATGGACATCAAGTCCTACTGTATTGCTGATCCCACAAAGTCCTTAAGCAATCTGATATTGATAATGTTGCAAGGCTAATCACTTAATAATAGGACTCCCTGCAAACCAGACACCTCTACCACTCGCCATGGCAGGAGAAGATGCTTTGCATGCATCATCCTGTCAGCTGAGTTTATTATTCTTCTATTCAAGATAAACTGCAGCAGCCAAATGCTGGCCTGTACGAATTCCATCCTCAGGAGTCCAGCAGGCACCGGGCTCCTTTGTTAAACACACACACACATGCATAAATCCAACCGGGTAAATAATACGACATCTTCCTATTCCCAGCAGATCCTTCAAGAGCTGATGTTTTCTTTGTTACCTGGGGTGGTCCTCAGACCAGCTGTATAAACCAGGGATAAGGAGTAAGTACATGGGGTACGCAGAGATGACAAGCAGAAGAGACTTCTGGCCACAGGCAGACCTTGCTGCTTTGTGCTAATAAAGCTTTGTTGTATGGCATTTAAACAGACACCAGACAAACAAGCTCTGGCCTTCAGAGTCTTTATCTCTTCTGTTTACCTCTCCCCAGGATTCACCACTATATCTGTTCGGCAAAGAACATAGGCATCTAAGAGGCACAGAAAGGATATAAAACCTTCAGAGCTCAAGCCAAAGTCTTCTTAATGGGCTTGCTGAAGAAAATAATTCCTCCCTGTGAAGCATCTGTATTGGTCTCTACTGGGCTGGTGAGTTTGCAGAATGGTCGGTCTAGCTAGGAGGGTTCACTCCTGTATTTCTTGCAGAGAGGATCCTAGGAATGAACAGAAGTCTCTGTTTGAACACACTTAGCCTTTCAGTGGTCTGGTTACGTTGTGCAAATATGGTTGCTGACTTGGCATTGTGACTAGTTACCAAATTCCCAAGGAGCGGAAAAGGAAGAAAACTTTCTTCAAAAGTTTCTTGTTATTGGAGAAAATAACAAGCAACAGAAAAAAATCTGGCAGAATAATGCTGGCTTCAGCAACAACCCCATAGGCTTGAGCCAGAAGTGACATCTTCTGGCTGGGTTCTGAGGCTGTATTAACAGCAGGTCCAGGTCCACAGTGCAGGAAGAGTACGGCTTCCCAGTTCACCCCCATGGGTTTAAGAGCAAGATTTGTTTCCCTTACAGGAATCTGTCTTGGATAGCAACAGGGACCAGTACATGGATAGTTTACGAAGCCACTACAGTAGGTCCTGGTATGACTTTAAAGGAAGGAAATGTTTTCAGGTTTCCAGTGTCCCCACACACTCCAGGTTAAATGAGGCTGAGGAGCCTCCCTCATTCTTCTCTCTGACAGTCCCAAGGATTTCTTGTCCGTGCACATGACACCCCAGCATGAGAGAGATCACCAATGCACTGCCATGGACTCTTCCACATTGTCTCTGATCTTTCTTGCTGCCACAGAGAGGGGAAAGACTTCCATTCCTCTTTTTCCCAAGGGTCAAGCCTAATGTTCAATGCATGAATGAACCAGTCCTACTAACTCAGGCTAAGAGATCAATCGCTTTTACTGCTGTTAAAAAATGAAAACCAAACCCCACAAACCAGTTGTGAGGATACTGAGCTATGGGAGCAGAAGGATCAAGTGATGTTTCCTCTCCCCAAAGCCATAAACAACAGCAGCTGATTCCAGAGCTCAGCCCTGGAAAAGACAACTTTTGTCAGTGCAGCCACCCCCAAGTCTGCAGGCTCAGAGCTCTCAAGAAGGAAAGTTCTTTGCAGTTATTGAAACAGATTCCTTTTTTCTGCCTTTTTGACAGGGTTGTCGTAATAAAAGATCTTGGTGAAAGGGGCTGACTTGCAGAAGAAGAAGCAAAATGAAACTGAAAGTCCCCCCTGTTGAAGTGAGAGCAGCATGGAGATACTGTACCAGACTTCAGAGCGTTTGAAGCTGCACAAGAAATGTGTCCCATTACAACAAAAATAAGAGAGTCTAAGCAAGATGAGGGAATAAGAGCTTAAAAACTTCTTATACTCCCTCAGATCAGCCCTTATTCTATGCTTCTTTTTCCCCCATCCTGCCCTTTCCATCATAAGGGACCACTTTTTGTTTCTGAATAGCTGAAATTTGGCCAGGTATACCAATAAAAAGTGCACTACAGGGGTTTATGCACTATCTACTTCTTTAGTCAAGTTCTTTTCTGCAATCCTAGAAAGAGGCCTGAAGGGAAATGAGACTCCTTCCAGAGTCCAGCAAGCAGAGGGAAATAAAGCAGTGTTTCTTCTAAGGGCTGACAGCAGGATGCTGTGCTCGGGAGATACCTTGGAAGCCGCTCTGCAGCTTTGCACATCTGTTGTTCTGCTCCTGGCCAAAGAACAGAGCCATGGGAAATGCTTCCTTAACCAAACCCTAGATGGGCTGGAAAATCAAACTAATGCTGGTTTGATTTTCCACAAGAACCTAGAAAATCTGATCCCAAACCCCATAGCATGTTCGAGACTATGCTATTTTTTAATACCACTTTTGGCAGCACATCAGGTGAATGGCAGATTCCATGCAGCGTTTCATTTTGCTTATAACTTCCAAGTCATAGATGTCACGGGCATGCTGCCTGTCTCAGCTTTTTAGCTGCATGTTGATCCCACCGTTTTCAGTGCAGAAATTTACATCTTCATTTTGCCCTGCATGTATCAGCAGCTGCGTGACCAGATCTCCTGCTCCTTGCAGCCAACTTCCCATATACACATGAACAAACCTCTATACTCCTTGGAAAAGGCAAGGGCACCTTTCACAAGCTGGTCCTCAGCATCTCTCCCTCACCTAAAAATGGACGGTACCATGCTAAAAAGGCTGCGTGTGTGTCCATGAGATACTCTACAAAACCCAGCAGCAGTCCACTACCTTCAGTTCTGCAATACCAGGTGTAAGCAGCTGGTTGCCTCTGTCTTCAATTCCTGATTCCTCAGCAAGTAAATGATTTCTTGTATTTCTGTGGCCTCTGAGCAAGGACTGCAGTGGAAGAGTTCACGCATGTTTGAGGGACCCTGCAGTTCATTTTGGTCTGAGTGCTCTGATGGGATCTTCTATGAGCAGAAATGCAGTTCCCCTTCCTCTGGTATGTGTACACACACTGCAACAGTATGAGCTGGATCCTATTACTCCACTGAAATCTTATATCAGGCATCACAAACTGAACGAGTAATTACATGATTGGCATTTTAAACATCCCCTGCTGAGTTTTTATGACTGAGAAAGGCAGCAAAAGGGAAGAGGAGATATAGTAAGTTTTACTTTTTGGCTTTCATGTTACTCAGTTCTTCTCCACAGCCTTCAGCTTCCCTGTTTCCACAGCTTTGCTTACTTCAGCCAGATGGACCTCATGTATGGCTCCCTGATGCCAAGAAAAAACTCTGTCCAGCCACTCCTGGGGATACTCTCCCAGCACCACGCTGGGCAGGGTCTAGGAGCAAGGGAACACACCAAACAGATATCTTCAGACTAGTTCATAGATTTTTACCCATTGCACAGAGGCTGGAGGCAGGATAAAACCTGGATCTAGAAGGTTGAAGAGTGCTGTTTCTGTTCAGGACCTCCCCAGCTGTGGCAGCATTGTTCAGTGAAACATGTTCACAGAAGAACCATGAAGTTTTCCTGTCTGGGCTTTGGCATTTGGTGAAAAGCAAGTCCTGATCCCAGAGAGACATTCTACCCATCTCTGCAGAGCCCCTGGTTATGGAAGCGAGCGGGCACCTTTGCCCTTGGCACCATCCAAATATCCCTGAGGTGTCTGAAGCACTACAGCCACCCCACTCCCCAGTTCTTGCCTCCAGACAGAAGTGGCCTGCTTGCTGTTTGCCACCCACCTCACATCCACACAGCTTTCTCAGGGTGGCATTTGTTGGCTTTGCCTCTCAGCATGCAATGTCTCACAGTGAGTCATCACCCCAGGGAGGCTGTGGTTTGTGCACTGACCTCAGGAGCTCCAGGATCTGTTCTGGGTAGGGACAAGACGTGGGCAGTGGGGAAAGACCCTCTGCTTTCTTCTCTACGTTTGGGGCTTCCCTCAGGTAGGGCAGGCTGCCTGTCAGCACACCCTGAGTGCCAAGCAATCCTTTGGTCAACCCATCCAAAGACAGGCAGCAGAAACTTAAAGGGCTTTCCCACCTCTGTGGGGGATGTCTGCTTGCCTTTCATCCCAGATGCAGAGAGAAGGTTTCAGGCAGCAAACACCAGGGCAAATTTTGGTTTCCTTCTTTAGTTTTGTCCCAGACATGATGAGAACCACATCTGCTAAATGTGTGGGCTTAGCTGTTTATTTGAAGGAATGATTCTTTTCTATTTGACCGCAGTTCCTTTTTAAAACCATTTAAAAAAAGAGCTTATCCTTATGAGTAATAAATACGTGATAACAGTTTCAAAAGACTTCAGTCTGGGATCTGTGCCCTTTCTGATAGGTGCTTTATGTAACATTTATGTATCCAACCTAATATGTATAATCCAATACAATCAAATATATATTCACAATGTGCATTCAAAAGTACACTGATCTTTCTTCATGCCTTAATATTAAACTCTACTTTCCTCTTCTATCTGTTTACCAGAATGAGTCAGTCAATAAATAATGGATGGCTGAAGGCATAAAGTATTATTTTTAGAGCATTTTAAAACTTATTGTAATTCATATTGCAGTAGAAGTGAAGCATCCGCAGCTGTAATGTACCCTTTTCCATTCAACACCTCCCCACAGTGTTGGGGACCAGTCAGCGAGTTACTTATGTAGACCAAAGCTAGATCAAAGCTTCACCCAAAGCACAAAGACTGCTCACAGGGTGACACGTGGCTGTAAAGGCAGCACTTTGTAATGAATGTGATCCCTCCAACCAGTTCCTTCTCTTGCATGCGTTTTGTTTGCTCATTTTAAAATCTTCATCAAAATAATTTTCAGCTTGGTACCCTGATGGAACAAGGGTCATGCAGCTGTGGTGCCCAGCAAACCCGCACCCTCCCGGCTTCTGAAGCCATCAGAGCAGGAGCTTCAAGAGATCTTTAATTTATACCTGCTTTGGAAAAATTGGCATTTAGTTAAGGGAGAGAGAACAAAATTGCTCATGTGTCTCAAAGTGAAGGTCCTGAGAGGATCCTGGACATGTTAAGCATCAAAGAGTTCACAGTGGACAGCGCCATGGAAGAGAGACTAAGAAATTCTACTGCTTACATTCTACAGCTTACATTATACTGCTTACATAATTACCTGACCTTGGTTTTATCACTTTCAATGTCTTCAAGTTGCAGAGCCCNNNNGAATCACCCTGCTGGCAGCTAGCACCCATCTCAAAACACAGAAGGCAGAAGAGCTGCTGAAAGGCCACATTCCAGTCCTGTGCTCAGAGGACACCTGTCTTCAGCTCCTCACTTCATCAAGGGCTTTTTGCATCACCTCAGCACAGAGACATTTCTCTTCCTGTCTGCTCCTCAGCACTCAGGTACAAGATAATAAATTTGCTTCTCACCCACCCCATGAGAGGCTTATCGGGACAACTGCTTTTTCTTGGAAGGTTTGGGAGCAGGAAGGATGACTTAAATACTGCTTGTGACGCTATGGAGCAGAATGGGAGCCAGAGTGCAAAAGAGATGCTGAGAAGAACATGGATCTCAGGTGAGCCTGCCCCTGCCCTGGGAGGGAGGCAGCAAGCAGAGTTCAAAGGCAAGGAAGTCATAGGAAGGGATGGGAAAGCAAGGAAAGGCAGGAGACAGTGGGGTTTCTGGGGTTCTTTGGTGCTTCCTTTCATTTACTCAGCTAGCAACCAGCAGCCAGCATGGTAAGCTGTGCTCCCCCAGCTGCAAAGTAAACACGTGTGAGAGAACAACAGGATTGTGTTTACTATATGTAGCCAAGTACAGTAGACTTCAGAGGATAAAAATACCCAGTGGAAAAACACATGGGCTTAAGTAAAACTTTAACCAACAGGGGCTGCCCAGCCAGCAACATGTGTACCCTTCACAGGCTCTCCTGCTTGCTTTGAAGCTCCCTAGGAAAACTGCAGCTCTTCTTGATCAGTGGCTTCACCCCAACCCCTGATAATTACACCACAGGTCTGCTTCAGATTATAAACTGGGGAGAAACAGGGAATTTAACGCCAAATGTATTCAAGCTTAGCCCTGGGAGATAATTAAATTAAATTAATTTGGCA
>JAVHNF010056650.1:36918-52946 GCA_034783455.1 Micropsitta finschii
CAGGGACAAAAGGACTCATGTAACTAACTATCAGTTATACCTCTATATCCTTCTGGTTAGCAATACTGCATCGTTCTGTGTGTGCAATAGGGTCCAGGGAGCTCCACACAGGTCAACCTGCTCCTTGTGGATGTGCCGGTGGAGGACTGCAAGAGAGAAAATTATGCAATGGTGCACAAATGGAAGAAGCAAAAACCCAAAATATCACAAAATCCAACAACCAAAAGCCAAAGCTCAGATCTCACAGTTTTGCCCTGTAAATGCATCTGTGCTTGACATCACTAAAGAGAGCAACTCATTTCCAGACTGCTGGGCATGGCAGATCTTTCCTAGTCCTCTGTCTGGTACTTGTCACTGTAAAAAGAGAGCACATCTAACCTCATGGCCTCACGACTGCTTAGCCTCCAGTGCAGCCACCACTTAGCATGTCTCTGGGTGTGGGAGTTATATTACTCTCCCTGACAGCCCTCATCTTCAGCTTTCCTGCCACCCTTTGCAAGGGCCATACTCAGCATCTGCTGCTTCCTTCTGGATGTGCATCCCCAGTTCCTCGCATCTCCAAGCCCTCCCGGGGGGCTGCTGCTGGGAGCCCCAGGACCCACCACCAAGCACACCCCTGCGAGGTGTCCAGCAAGGGAAAAGGGTGGGGAAGGCCATCCCAGGAGCCGCATTTAGAGCTAGGATGGAGAACTGAAGGACACCACCTCCTCCAGCTGGGAAGGGCTCGAGGAGGAGCAAGTGCTGGCGCCGCTTGCCCGGCTCTGGCTGTGAGCATCAGAAGTCTGTGGCCGCTGGATGCCTCTTAACATATTCCAGTGCCCTCAAGACAAGGTAAATTGGTGGTTGAGGCAAAACTCAGTCTTGTGCAGTTATACTGCGCTCCCTGGATTCTTGGTCAACCAATTTTTTGTTTGTTTATGTTATATACTCATTTCCCTTCCCACTTTAAAGGCCATTTTATTCTGGCAGAAGGTGCCATGCTGGCAGCTCTGGTTGACCCAAAAGTTAGTTTAAGCCCCCAGACAGGTACAGCAGAAGCAGTGGCTCTTTTTCCCCCTTGCCCACCATGGCAGTGGCCCTGGGCTCTGCCTTCCCTAGGCCAGCCCAGAGGGAGCCTGTCCAAGTGGCTGTTTGCGATGGAGCCTGTCTGTCAGCACTTATGCCAGAGGGAGCCAGCAACAGAGCTTGTATCACCATGGGTAGCTTTCTATCAGGTGGGGAACCTGACCCTTCCTGGACCCAAATTGAATGCAGGGAGCAATACCCAATATTGAGCTTCATTTGGCTTCAAATATGGATCAAATCTCCCAGGTGTTAGTGTCCTTCCTGCCCCAAAGGACAGTACAACAACCCTAACTGTAAGCAGCAGTGAGATACCTTCCTTTTAATTTCTAATGCAGACAGGCTTAGGCCCCAAAGCAAGGTTTTTTTGATCTTTCAACGGCTTTCCTACTTTTCTGGGTTAAACAACTGCTGCTGTATCTTCACCTATTCACATTACTTACACTGACATCCAGCAATCCACTCTGCTAAGCAAGGGGTGACCCCTGGGACCCACTGTCAGAAGTAACTGTGCACCGACATTCCTTTTCACTATATTACATATTTTTTTGTTTTTCACATTCCTCGAGTATGCCCTTTTCCCTGTGCTCTGATTCAGCACAAAGACTGCTAGACCTTGTTTGTATCTATTAATCAGACCTCTCTCTCAGGCTACATCCATCCATGACTTTGCACTCTGCCCAGGCACTGAGCAAGCATGATCGAGACCTGTCTGTGTGCAGAGCTGAATGGAAGCTGTTTTAAAGGAGTTATCACCTTGAAAAACCCAAGCTCAGGTTACTCTAGGGTCAGTGCTATCCCATGGTGTCTGATCAGTTCAGAGTTCAGACAGTATATCTGTATCTGGCTGCAAAATACCTTGTAGGCATGCCCATAGCCACAGGTCTGATCTAATAGTAGTCATTCACCTAACATCATTACAGTTTTCATTTTTTCCCTGACAGGTTTTTGTTAGTAAGCTTTGACAATCCCTTAATGAATCATTTCAATCAGTTCAGCTACCAGTTTGCTGCCTCATTTGGAGGCTTTCTGGCAGACTGACAAGGTTCAGCTTCCCCTTGTGAAGACTGGGTTCTTTGGAACCCACCCTGTTGCAATCACTTAGGCAATTAGTAGTTCTGGTTTTCATTAATTGTCAGTTGATCCCATGCCCTTTATGCATTACATGTTCATCTAGTTCCCACTGTTCCTACGCTGCTGGTCCCTCCCCGTTGCTTGAAAGCAGCAGATAAAGTCATTTTCACATTTTCAGCCTCCTTCGTTATCCAGCTGGCTTCCCACACAGGGACTCAGAGGTCTCAGCTCTTAGAGGTGACAAAGTGCTCATGTTTTTAAAACCAACCTAGAGCAGAGTGTGAGCTCCAGGGTGAGCATAGGAGAGGGGAACTTGTGGCACTGGTGAAAGAAAGCACAAGCAGTGCTGGACCATGCCCAGCTGCTTGCCTGCGGCAGGATGGGCACTTGCCACCAAAGCATTGACACCTCCTTGGGGTTAAACAAGGTTGTACCCCATCCTCAGAGTGGTGCTCTGCTGGGTGCTGTTGATAGGAACTCAGCCACTAATTTGCCCCAGAGTGGTTCAGATACTTCTGCCTAGCTCTTGGTAAAATATTTACTATGCCTTCTTATCACTTCCCTAGAAGGTTTTGTTGGAGCTGACTGATGCATTAATTCCTTCAGAATCTAACCCGGGGTTTTTCTACACAGTCCTGGAACATGTCCAACAGCATTAAGAAAATTCCCCTTCCTTTCTCAGTCTGTTCTTTTAGGAAGAATTTCACCTAAAACCCGCAATCCACCTGGCACCAAGACGGCTGCACAGAGCCACCCTTCTCTCTCCTGAGGATGGCTGCAACTGTTGTTTTTTATGCAGGCAAAAGCATCCCCTGGTTAGCTAATTGTCACATCTCCAGGAGCTTAAGTAGAGTGAGGGAGAGCCAGGTTAGAGACTTGGAGTGCTTTCTAATGCACAGGGTGTGAGGCTGTGGCACAGAGTGCCCGGGAAGGCCAGAGGGCATGTTTAAGAGGAAGTGATGCACATACCTGAACAGGGCAGGTGAGCCCAAGAGGCAGGGCCTGGCAGCATTAGGAGCACTCTAAGGTTCCTTTTGCCCCTGGTTTGCTATGATGCTACCCTCCTTCATCCCAGTCTTACCACAAATGCTTTGCACCAGCTTGTTGCTTCCTTCTAAAATGTTCCCGTTCCTCCCTTCCAAGGTTGCATGCTTTGTTCTTTACCATAGTGCTCACTGGAGTTATATCTGTGTTTTGCCCATCTGTTCATCTTCTTGATATCCTCATATGGGAAGATGCTTACAGTGCAGCTGTGATTGGGTTATTTGTTAGTGCTTCCCTGGCTTAATCACGTCTCTGCTGTAATTTCAACTTGACACGCCAAAGAGTTCAGCAAGGTGCTATCGATGCTGGATCTCATCCAGCCATGCGAACAAGCAAGCCTTCACTCAGGATTATCACCAAGAAATTCCTTCCTAGGATAAATGAATGGCTGATGATGGTGAACAGATATAGCTTGCCATTGTCTCGTGGTGTTTGGTAGCTATCAGAAAGTTTCTATTTCATTTAAATAGAATTTCTTATGAAAAAGCCCTTGTGAGCCAAAGCATTAGACAAAGGCCACATTCAGCTCCTCCAAAATGTACATGAAAATTGAATTAACTTCCTGTATGTTATATACAGTACCTGCACAGTGGAGCGACTCCCAGGAGGGCCAAGACAGAACAATGTCATTGTCTGTTCCCCAGAGACCCCCTCTGAAATTGCCACCTGTGTGATGAGACCCTTCTGCACAACATTGACCACAGGACAGATTGACTGGGGCATGAGGCACAGGCTGAATCCAGGAAGCCCTTACAGCCTTGACAGGCTAAATCATGTGAACCCAACACAAAAAACTCAGAGCTGATGTCTGAAAGCTCCATTTTGTGCTCTAATTCGCACTCTTTTATCTCTACCCCTGGCTCCTGGGGCCTTGCTCTCCTCTCCCTCTCTCAGCCAGAGTGAAGCAGTGGTCATTGACTTCTCCATACTTAATCTCACATGTGCCTCGGTCCACGACAGATCTGCACGTGCCTATCTGCAATATGGGTGATTGTAGAATCCCATCCAGTTACTCCCCTGGGGATGTAAGGAAGCAGAAGGGGATGTCTGCACTGTTTGAACTGAAAAATGCTCTTTCCACACCTGTATCAGAAATGAGACCCCAGCCAGCACAGAGGCAACCCCTTGGTGGTTGGGAGGGACAGGAGGTGGGATGAAAGCAGGAGGAAGAGCAGAAGTCCTCTCTGCGTCTTTCCTGGCTGCCCACTTACGGTCTTCTCAGGTGGGGAGGTCCCGTATTTCCTTCACCTTATTGTCCTCCTGCTCCAGCAGCCTAACTGAAGGGTGAGGTGGTGGTAGTGATGGGCTGGGGCAGGGTGGCAGAGGTGAGGGAATAAGAGGACAGAGCTGCCCATCATTTCCCCCAAGGCCTTTTTGCCCTGATGTCCTTGCTGCTTGCCCAGGGCACCATCTGCTACCTCCTTGCTCACTCCTGTGTTTTTTTGTTTGCTTTTAATTATAAAACTCAACACCCCATCCAGCCTATTGTCAGGATGCCAACCATCATATTTGGCAGTAGAAGGAGAGGTTTATCATCAGCCCTGCATTCATGTGCAGCTATCCCACTCAAGGATTGCACATCATTGCAGTAACACATAACCCCGGCAGTGCTGCCTGCCCTGGGAAGCAGGCAGTCTGGCCTTGAGACAATATATCTCACAGGTGAGTAAACAAAGGGAGGAAGAGCCAGACAGGAAGGCAGGGACCAAGGAGAGGAGAGTGATGCAAACACCTAAACCCAGACACAGCAGCCTCAGCAGCCAGAGGTGGAAACCACAATCTGGAGTCATCTCCTTATCCAGGAGCACCCCACATCCTCACCGCCTGGGCCTTATCTGGTAGCACTCCTATGTCTTTCACTGTTCCAGGTTTTTCTAGGAACTCCCCCAGGTCTCCATCTGACCAGAGCTTGGAGCAGGAAAAGCCACCACTAGAAAGTGTCTTTTTTTCATAGGGTGTTTGGAAACCCAGCTTAGAAAAAATGTCCACTGTACAAAAGCTAGGCCAGAGTGGTCTGGCCACTGTAAAATAATCCCAGGGATCTTCCATTCTAGCATCACCTGCTAGCAAGGGCTGAATCACAAACTATCACATAGGCCAAGGTGTTAGTGTCTGGTAAATCCCACTGTTTGTCAGTGCACCCATGTGCCTACCACCCACTGGAGCCCCATTAGGTCTTTTGTTCTGAAAAGGCAGTGTTTGGAAATGAGAAGAGACACAAAACATTACTTACCATATGCATTACCATAGCAGACATTTTCTGCAAGAATAATTTTCCTTTAAAGTTTGGGGTTTTTTTTGAAGGTGTGAGGAAAAATTTCATTGTGAAAATAGATGCTGCCCCACTATAATGGCAATACAGCAGCGAAATCTGCTTTCAGAATTAAGCTGCTTGCTAACAGGGGCATGGAACAGACAAGGAACGTTTTTTCCTTCCCCCTGTGCTGTTTCATTCCACAGTTGGACGACGGAGTTGTTGAGCAATCTGAAATCACTTTCTTCTGGAATATCAAACACTTTCCAGGCTTGGAAGACTGTGTCTCTTGCCTTGACAACTGTGTTTGGAGGACTGACTGACCATGGTAGACTTCCCAGAGGAGGTCTCATTCATGTTAAGGTGTCTTTGCAAAGCTTTTCTGGTGGTCCAGCAGCAGGATAGAAAAATAATATTTCCCAAGTGAAAACTACACCAGCTCTAGTGGGATATGTTTCAGAAAATACCATGAAAGTGAGAATGCAACTGTGGAAAACAGGAAGCTTGGGTGACCTCAGATTTCGGGGCTGATAGGGAATCCTTGTGGAAGAAGGGTAAGGTCTGTCTAACAGTTGGGTTTCGTAAAGAGGGACTGGGTTTGGGAACATTTGTGTTAGTGAGAGAAAATTATTTTTGCATGCAGAACAGATAAGAATCCAAACAAACGGGGCTAATCCAAACCTTGCAGAAATGTTTGATATTCACCGTCCTTTTGAGGGACTAAATTTAATCTCTGGCTTGTTTGATCCAGATAAAGCTGCCGTTCATGCTGTACCAGAAAACAAGACTGCCTCCCCATCTTCTTTTTCTTTTTTTTTTTCCCTTCTCTGTTTGAAAAGTAGCTGAATGAATGGGTTTGGGCCAGGACACATTTTCAAATGCAAACAGAAGACAGGCCCCCCATTCCCAGTGAAAGACTGTGCAAGTTATGTACCTACCAAACTTTTTTGCTTAAAAGCTATCCTCGCTATAACCAGTAAAACATCTTTTGTGTTACTTTCATGTGAGTGCTCCTCTAGCTCTTTGCTGGCTGAACGAGGACTATGCACCATTGAAGCTGTTTGGAAGAATATAGTCCATGGAGTGTCAGGTCCCAGCTGTGACGCAAACCAGCATTTGGGTCATTGAGAGGGAGCATAACATAAAATAAAACTCTCAGTTTAATTAAAAGTTACATATAGGTAAAAGAATTAAAGTGCCACACTCTAGAGATGTCATCTAGCAAACAGTCACCTCTTCTGATGCCTTTCAGGACCTTCTGGTGTGCCACAGACTAAAAAGATCTCTTTCATTTATTCCATGCCAGATAATTAAAAGTCAAATATCTGCACACCAAAAGACATGTATGCGATTTAAAAGTGATTCTGTCCTTACATGGTGTAAATCTGCATGGCTACATCTTTCACAAGTGGGCTGTCACTTAAGGTAACACCCCATTTCCACCCATAATCCAATCTCTATGAAAGTTTTGTGATTCTCCCTTTGGGACCCTTCCCAGAAGTTAAATGTATTGGTAGTATATAACAGTAATAATTCCTCAGAGCTGTGGTACCCCTCAGTCAGACTCCTTTTTCTTCCAGATGGGCACAGAACAAAATGCAGCCACCTGAGCTGCTGAGCAATACCTTCTTGCTTCCAGTGTCGTAAATATGAATATCCATTCCCAAATACCAGCCTTTCTTCCCAGCCTGCAGCCCGATTTCTGCTTGAAAGCCTTACTTCTGCAATCTATTTCTAGGTGGATGCAGTCTTGAAACTGCCTTGGGGTCAAGGCTTCTGATTTAGGAATGGCTGCGTTAGATGCTATAGGGTTTATACCCCCTTCCGATACATAGTCTTCCAGTCCTTCCCATCTCAAGTCTTGCAGTTCACATCAGGACCAGAACTGTGAGCTGCTTTTAGCAATTCTCCAGAATTTGTGGTTTGCTTGCATATTGTGTCATGGGATTTTACACAACAATTCCATCGGGAATCACAAACTCGTCACTTTTTCTCAGTTTGAAGATGGAAGAGCTGAGTTTAACTTTCCTGCCCCATTCTTCATCCTCTAATCTCTCTCCATGCCTTTTTTCTTGGTTTCCTCTATAATCTTGTTTTTACCTGTGCAGTCTTCTCCGATAAGCAACATTAAGTCATCTATAAATATACGTATTTATATATTTACTTATTTCAAAAACATAAACGTGATCTAACCTCTCAAGAAAAGCCACACACACAACTTTTTTTGGCTCCATTTTTACTCAACTTTGTCTTGGTTGTAGTTAGTGGTTTGGCAGATCTTTGTGTATTTTTGGATCAAACACTCGCGCCAGGGAACACAAAGGGTCCTGGTATGAAATTCAGAGGAAGACCTCAAAAGAGGAGTATTTATTTTTGTTAAAAATAGTTCAGCCCATCTCTATCTGTATTGAAATTGGCAAAAGAATGGGTATGATTTTCATTTTTTTGCAATGCTTCATTTTAAGCATTTGATAAAAATAGCCAATAACAAAAAAGCCAGTTTATTTTTACTGCAATGTGATTTTTTCTCTGCTGTTCAAGTCCTAGATGACAAATATAGGCCATGGGGATAGCATGCTAAGAGGAAAAGCAGAAGACTTTTCCTTCTCATTTCCACTAAACTGAGCATGCAACCAAAAGCCCGCTAAACCCTTCAACTGACGTCTTTGTCTTTCTCTTGCTTATACACCACCTCCTGCCCCATCTTTGTATATTTCCATGCTCATATCTGTGCTGGTAACTTTTGCAATTACCCTTTTTCTCTCAGGAAGAAGTTTCTCTTTGAGAGAGCTTTGCGTGCCCAGTAGCTATCATCCCACCAAACAACATATCCCAAGACATCATTTAAGAGGGGCACCTCTCAAGTTGTTAATGTACTCCTAGATCACATTCTTGTTTGCTTAATGTTCTGCCTTTGAGAATGTCAGCCTGTGGTAAGATGTGCTCATCACCATGCTGCTTCAGCTGTGAGGAAGGTGGAAGGCTAAACCTCCTGGATGCAGGCATCAGTTGTCACAAAACCACTTAGGCCCACAAAGGAACCATGTGGCCATGCAGATTTACACCTCTCAGGGACAAAAGCAGCTACCCAAAATGAGATGGCATTTTAATACAGTGCATAGCTTTTAGGGCATCCATATCTGACCTCAGATCCATAAGAACTTAGCAGTTCTGCCAGGAACATCTAAAGAAACTCAAGCTCTATAATCAGCTATGACCAGGAGCAGCCCTTCAGAGGACTGTGAAGGGCTGTGCTAAATAGGACCATGCAAAACTGTGTTTGGTGCTGTACAAACACAGCAGAACAGAAGTTAATCCTTGCCCTAAAGGGTTTTGATGAAAGAAGAAAAGATTCTTTGCAAAAAAGCCTCACCCCACACATTCAAGTGTAGAGGAATGAGTCATCTGGTCATCGTGTAGTAGTAGTACCTGAGAAAGAGGTGATTTCTCAGGACTGTGGCAAAATCACCCCTGCCACAAATCATTTAATGTGCTCAAACTGCACTGAAGCTGATCTTACATTAAAAAAATTACTCCAATAGGTTTTTTTTCTTCCCTAGCAGACTGCTGTAGGGAGCATCTCGTGCCATGACCAGCACATTAGCACTGTACTGGTGGGTGTGGAGGACATCAGGAAATCGCTGTGTGTATTTTTAGGCCACTTGAGTTCTGGCAGTATATACCCAGGGATTTCAGCTCAGTCAGCTTCCAGCTATACCATCTTAAGCTATGCCGAAGGGAATGGATGTAGTCTCCCATTTGATACTTTCCATAATAAAGCCAGGGAATTTCTCATCCATCACATTCTTGCTAGAGCAAACTGAGGTTGGGGAAGGGATAATGGCAACAGTTTTGATTTATTTTTCTTCACCTAGCTTACATTTCTCATCTTCAGAAAAGGACTTAGAAACTGCAAAAAATTTTCCATAACGTAATGCAGTCATCCAGAAACCAGACAAACGAAAACCACAGGTTCAGCAGAGAGACCTTGCCCTTCTCCACTGTGAAGAAGGTTATTTCTTCTTCACAGGAAGCATATTCAAGAGTAGGCCATGCACACCACACAAAGGGAAGATCACATTTCCTTCCCAGGTTCCTTTTGTTAATAATAATTATAAACCAACACTTAGCCTTGGAGTCACATGTGTACTGGTGAGAGATGGGCTCTGTCTCTAATCCTGGTCCTCCTCTCCCATTATTGTTTCAATGACTACTATTGACTTTATAGTGCGGCTGGAAGCCAGAAATGAATGGGAGAATTGCAATGGCAAAACTGGTGGGGCAGGTTTCCCTGGCCAGTGTTGCAACAGGCAGAAAACCAAATAAATAAATTAAATAATGCCATTTATCAACAGCCAGGATCCAGGTCCTTTTAGGGTCAATGTGCACATGTGTTGCAGCTTCAAGACAATAGCCTCAAAGACCTATTGAAATCTTGGAAGTGCAATTACGTTTCCACAGTCACACTCCACACCTGAGGCTAGCCCAGTCTTACATGGCCTCTAGATTCATCAGCAAATGACCAGTTGAAGCAAACTCAGCTTCAAATCTAGTTTATTTAGGTTTTTTTGTTGTTTTTTCAAATCAGACCTTCAGATTGTATCCTCAGATGCCGCTAATTCAGCAGGACAGTGAAAGGATATCTTCAGGAGGAACTTCCTGACATGAGGGAGCTATTGTTATGTTGCATTCTGGAGAGGAGAGACAGACTGAGACATGGGAAACTACCTCATACTGTGATCTTGCTACCAACAACCAAGGGGCCAGATTCTCAAGCTGCATGAATGAGTCCTTCATATTACAATCATTTAAAGGCATGATTCTGTTCCAGGATCTTCCTCAGCTGTTTTAGTGCTCCATCCTTAGCAAGATTTACTACATTCCCGTCATATGAAGGGATTAGATACTGCAAGGAGAGAACACAGCGAAGTAATGTGCATGCATCTTGATCATCACCAGCTTTGCTCCACTACGGGATAGGAAAGCTGCCCCAGAGAAGACAAGCATAGCGTCTCCTGTGCTGAAACTTCAAAGAAAGGCCTGAACTATCCTCTCTACCTCCCTGATACAGGCAGCAGCCACTCCAAGCCATCTAATGGTTTACTCCAAGGACAGAGTGGGGCTGAGGACTTTTTCCCTACTTGGTCTGGGGACGTCTGGGTCTGGGTCAGTGAATGAAGGGAGATGGAGACAAGAAACCAACTTCTCTGGCTGAAAAGGAAGAGATCCAGAAGGTATTCAGCCCCTTCCCATGTGGGTGGAGTTTCATGTCTGGTGCTGGGTAGGTAGACAAGAGGAGTAACCATTCAGTCAAACTGCGCATGTTTGACTACAGCTCTCAGGAGAGGCAGCAGTCCAGTGAAGAGTGTGATGATACAGCTTTTAACAAATGGTTCAGGAAACAACTCTGAATTTAAACAAACACTAGCCAGACCAGACAGAACTGCTGCCAGCACAGCTTAGCTCTGCTGCACTCCGGAAATGGCACCTCCTTAAAAGCAACCGGAGCCACTTACCCAAAATGAACTTGCCTAAATTTTCTTTTGAGATGTTAGTAACCAGTGACCACAGTAAGCGCTTTGGGATACTTCGATCAGAGAGACATAGGGTGCTAGTCTTAATATACAGTTATCCATGCACTGTTCAGAACCACAGGAGAAAATCTCTCAATTCAGAAATAGTTGCATGCTTGATAAAGTAATTTCATATGTTACCTGATCTTGACAAAGAAGAACTGATCAGTGAGTGTACTAGTGGTTCCCTACATCCAAATAATCACGATTTGACTGCACTTTCTAAGTTTACACAAATTAAATCCAAGCTCAGTACTACATGCGGGTGGCATGAAGTACTGTGTGTGGTGGATACTTAGGACAAGTTCCATGAAACAGGGTGTCGAGAAGAAAGAATTTCAGACAGAAAAAAATAACAGTCAGGAACTTGTTCAGGGACATACTGACAGTAACTGCGAAATGAACTAAGAAGGATTCTTGAACTCACCAAGGAAATCAAATTGCGAAATGGATGAGGACATAGGCATGAAGAAAATTAGGTGGTAAGTCATATCCCTGGAGAAAATAACAGGGATAACTACACAATAGGTACTGGATTGTGCATTCTACTAGCAAGTCTCACTGGTGACTATAAGCGGGGAAATTCCTGATTCAGCATCACATGGAGCAGCACAGATAGCAGAAGATTTGAGGGACTCAAAGAAGACCAAGGTTCAAATAACCTACTGACAATCCCATTAGCCCTGTCAGTGACAGAATGCAAAGATGAACTAACTACTGTTTAGCTGAGGGAGGTGACGTTGAAGGTCTGGGCTTTGCAGGGCACTAGGTCACATCCCCTCTATAAACAGGATGACATGCGTATTGCTGGTGAGGAGGGAGAACTAATCTTCCTAGCCTGAGCCTAGCAGCAGTCAAGGCGTTACACAATGCAAGAACTGTGGGTTAAGGAACTACAAACAAGCTTGGCATGTTGCAAAATGATTTAATCATGTGACAAAGAATGTGGAGAGAAGAGGTTTTCCATTTGTTTTTATGTAGCCATTAAGAGTCTCGGCAGCAGGCAAAAGGAATTGGAAATTCTCATTAGTAAGAAGAAATGTGATATAATCAACATTACTCAAATCTGCTGGTTTCAATTTGCATGATTGGAATGTTAAAATAGCTGGTTATAACTTGCTTAGGAAAGATAGAGTCGGTGAAAATGGACTCTGTGAATCATGCCATAAAATCAGACCATAGAATAGGAATTAATGTAGAGCCTCTGTGAGAAATGCATGGAAAGAAACACAGTGTTGTAGGGGACTTCCATATACTGGAAGCTCCAGGCAGACACTGAAAAGCATTCCGATTTAGGGAAAACTGTAGACTGTTTTCTAACACAAGGAGCCATCATGTGGTAACTCTTCTGGACTTTGTTCTGACAAAGATGAATTAACTACTGGGCTGAGAGTTGACAGTTGCCAAGGGAACAGTGAGGATGACCTGATTATATTCAATATTGGCAAATAGAGGGCTGCCCCTAAAAGTTAAATGTGCACCCAGACTTCATAAGAACTATTTTCTCAAACCCAGATGTGAGAAAAAACTGAGGCAGAAAAAATGCGAATGAAAGTAAGAATGTCCAGGAAATTTATATTAGATGGCCAATAGCTGCAAGCCCACAAAAAAGAATGAGTGCAACATTTGACAGAAGCTTTGTGGCAAAGATGAGAGTAGCAATAAATAATAAAATTAAAAAAAGAACCCAATAAACAGGTGAGAAAATAATAGATTTGTTTTACACATCAGAGTTTAAAACTGAAGGGTTTAGATTGTGAATATCTAGAGGAAAATACAAGGCCAGTGGGACCCAAGGCAACTAGAAGGACATTTTCAGAAGGATATTCAGAACAAAGGCAACTGCAGTAATCACTCAGGTTTATTACTGGATGAAGATAGGAAAGCAGGAATGATAACATGAAGAGGCAGGAGTGGTTCAGTAAGTATTCCTGCTTTGGTGTTAAACGTCTTTGGAAGTTAAATGTTTGTTAAAGACAAAGCATTTCTAAACCAGCAGACCTAAATAATCTGCATTAGGGAATAATAAAATGGTTAGCTGAGGCTCATTGGGATTAATTTTGAAAGCTTCTTGTGAAATGGGAGATGCCAGAAAACGGAAGGGACATTAATGTGATGCCAGTTCAAACAGGGCAAGCTGGATGAGCAAGGTATCTGTAGATCACTTACCCAAACACCAGTCCAAGCAAAATGGAAAAACTGACATGGGATTCAACTGCTAAAGAATAAAAGGACAAAAAAAAAAAAAAAGGAAAAAAACACAATAATTACCATAACAGGGCACTGTGGAAATTATGTCTCATTATATAAATGCAATAGGGCTGTTTTGATGAGCTTACAGGAATGGCCAGTAAAGTCACTAGTCAGCTGCTATATGATAGTCGTTGATAAAGTGTCTCCCTTAGCACCACATAACAGCCTGATTATGAATTAGCATAACCAAACATTGGGAAAGCTCAGGTGAAATGGCATGAAGAACAAAGTGACTGACAGATTTAAAGCAGCTGTCAACGGAGAGCTCTTGCTGAAGGAGGATGTGCTGCTGGTGAGAGTGGTAGTAGGCTCTGGGCTCATCAACATTTTCATCAATGAGGCACAAGCTTAAAATTGCCACTGGTAGTCATTTGCTGATGACACAAAGGTTGGCAGATGGGTAAACAGTGTTGAAGGCATGGCAATCATACTGCCTGACTGTATCACTTGATAAATTAGGCCCTTCAAACAGCACATATTTAATGAAGAAAATGCTAATAATACATACAAATATCTTAAGGGTGGACATCAAGCTGATGGGGCCAGACGGTTTTCAGTGGTGCCCAGAGACAGGATAAGGGGCAACAGGTACAAACAGAAACACAGGAAATTCCATCTGAAAATGGAGAAAACCCCTTGGGGGTGACAGAGCACTGGAAGAAGCTGCCCAGATAGGTTGTGGAGTCTCCTTTTCTGGAGATATTCAAAACCTGCCTGGCCATGATCCTGTGAAACCTGCTCTATATAAGTTTTGAAAATCTCCAGTGCTTTACCACTTTCCACACTGAAAACTTTATGTCCAGTGAGAAAATGCCCTTGCTGTAATTCATGGCCGTTGCTTCTCATTCTTTCACAGGGACCCTTCATGAGAAGTCTGCCTCCACCACCTATTACGCAGTGGAAAACAGCAAGCAGCTTCCCCTTAGCCTTCAGTTTTCCAGGCTGAGCAATCCCAGTTCCCTCAGCCTCTCCTCACACACAGTATATGTGCCAGATGCCAGCTATTTTAGTGGTCCTCTGCTGTATTCTTGCCAGGTTATCAGTGTCTTTCTTATAGAGCTCTATTCGTTTTTCCTATCTAAAGCCAAAGTGAGAGATTTAAAGACATGAGGCCTCTGTAAGCCAGAAGGAAAGGAAGATCAAGGATCTACAACTGAAAGCTGAAGCCAGATAAATTGGATTACAGAGTGGGTGCTTAGCTACTAAGCAGCCAGTGCAGGTGCTGGGTTCTCTGTCTCTTGATGTCTTCAGATCAAGGACAGATGTTTGTCTGGACATTATTCTTCAACCTGAGAGCACAATCTCGCCTGGGCTCAAGGCGAGGCTAACAAGATGTGAAATTGTGAGTTGGTGGTATGTAGACTGCAGGACCCAACTGTCTCCAAACTATGAATTATTTTCAGAATAGTGCTTTCAAGGTCCTAACCACTGTATAGTCACAAAACGTGCCCAGACTGACTCATGGGAGAAATATGATAAGCAAAGGAGACACCAGATACACTATATATTAGATAGGAGAAAAAAGTTTGTAATAGTGAATGTCACTGATTGAGTTTTTCCTTGTTGGACACTCACTGGACTTCTGGGGCCTGTTTCTCAGGATGCTTTCTTGGACTCTCAGAAGAAGATCCTGCAGCTGAATAACCTTTGGCCGTAAGGACCAGATGTTCAAAACATTCCAGTTCCTTAAAAATATGTTCTTCTGTAATCAGAAGCTTTTGATTGACTTGATGCCACAGTTTGTCTTTTTATGAATATATACAACATGTAAGTACACAGAGGTGTGCTTTGCACAGAATGTTTGAACACTGTTAATCAAAGGGTAGAGGTGGCATATCCAGTCCTCAGAAGACAACTTCCTGAAAGGAGCACCTTCCTTTGTCGCTCACTCACAGGGCCATGAAAAGAATGTGTGTCAGGTTAGACTGTACTCTCAGATTTAGGAGATTTACGGACTCAGTCAGTGGAAGGAAGAGTTGATGTGATTTACCTAAGCTTCTGAGATGCATTTGGCTAGGTATCACATATATTTTTATTAAGGAAATATGTAATACCAGGCACCCTTTAAACGATTAACAGTCAACTAATGGGTAGGTTTCGTGGCGATTGCCACAAAAGAAAAAAAAAAGAAAGGGATGTTTTGATCAACATCTTTAGAAATTTGACAGTTATCCACTAGACTGAAAAGCCTGTGAAGACAAAGATCTTATATCTGGCAAACAAAGAGGCAAACTAAAGACAAGGCAGCAGTCAGTGAGCTACTGGGGCAATGTAGTGAGGGCTGTAATGAGTTCTCTGTCGTGGAAAATCTTCAGTCAAGTCTGTCTGTTGTATGAAAGCTCCACTGTAATCCAAGCAAGTGCAAATTCAAGGTTGCTCAGTAGCTTGTGGTATGTGTGAGATAAAACCAAATTATTCCCTTATGACCTTAAAAACCTGAGTCTCTCTATTCCAAAGCTCTGCAGTTCTTAGCTTTGGAAGGGTTCTCCTTCTGCTGCAGTTTTTATTGAAGAGATAAGAGTGTAACTACCTGGTTCTCATGATCTGACAAGCAAAGAACTCACCGCTTGTGTGCGGTGTGAGCGAATAAGTGATCTGCTCAAGCAAGTTGATGAACTGAGGGAGGAGGTAGAAAGGCTGAGAGCCATCAGAGAATGTGGAAGTGAAATAGATTGGTGGAGCCACTCCCTAGGGCAAGGGCAGAGGGAAGTGGTTGAACAAGTGATGGATCCCCTTCCCTCCTACCATCAGACAGAAGGTACGGACTC